>BGNK01002552.1:75612-98329 GCA_003297005.1 Symbiodinium sp. clade A Y106 | reverse complement strand
GTCTGGCCGAATGCACTCGCTGCCTGGCACAGGATCTCCGCCTGCGAAGGTTGCGATGCCAACTGGGAGAGGAGCGAGGAATCGCGTCGAGGGCCTTACCCTCTGGGGCTTCTCAGCAATACTCCGCCTGTTGCGGAGTTCGATCCGAAAACCCTAAAATAGTATTGGTAATTATGTAGGCCCCTATACCATAGAATCCTACTATAGATCCCTGATAAGCCCCTTTAAAGAACCCCCTAAAGGAACGTAATTATCTAGGCCCCTATATTGGACCAAGACTTCAAGCGTCGTTCCAGGCCTCGAGTGTGACATTGCGGCCGACGAAATCGTACCTTTGATACGGTTGATGATATAAATCCTGCATTACCTTAATGACCCTAGACTATGGGAATTATGGTATGTATGCCTTATTATGTGTAAGGCAGGATTTATATCATCAACTGTAGTTGAGGGAGGGCCATTGTCTCAACAAGGCGCCGATGTCTCTTAGGTAAAGGCCGCAATCAGGTCTGACTTACACTGTTAATTCAGATTTACTGTAATTTTTAACGCTTTGAGGTGACATGAGTCCCACTCACAGGGGTAGCACACAGGGTAGCACTGCGTGTCATCCTTATTTGGGGTATGGGGAACATGGATGATGCATTGCGATTGTGATTTGTTAGTTTGCTCCTGCGGCATCCCCTGTATGTAATGCTTTCAAGGTTGCACAGACATCGTAAACCCTAGCCCTGCGGGTACAAGTGCGCATATAGTTTCACCCTTGAGCACACCAGAAACCGAACCCCTTTGAAGCCAATGTAGTTCTCGGTATGAGCAAGGAACCCCGAAACTTGTACGAGGGTAGTGGTACGCCTGGAGGACTTGGAGACAACCCCAATGCAGCAGTGCCAGCGCCACCGAAGCACCGCATGCACGGCATACTGGAAACTCCGACTGGCTGAGCTACAACCGTTCATATATCTCAGTGTGTGAGCTTAGTGGTAAGGCCTTGTTCGGATGTCAGGTAAAGTGGTTACCTTAAACTCTCAGCCTCTCAGCTCTCATTGTACCACGTAGGCTCAGGGGCCTAGTGTCTGAGGAAGCCAAGCGGCTCCATGTAGCTCGTGGTGCCAATCGGACATGGAAGGGGCCTTGCTTGGGATCAGAGTAGGGATTCGGTGCAAGCAGGTCTGAACGGGTTAGGCTAGGGTTTTGTGGATTCGATGCTATAAAAATCAACGACTTAAGCTTTATGGGCCCAGGAATAGTATTTCTAACTGTATTCTTGCAGATTCAGGCTGCGACTTCAGCTGCAACGACGGAGTAGCTGCATCTTCATAGCACCCCCATGGGTCCATGCTTTGTATACTTAGGCCAGAGTAAGTATATAGGGACCCTTAGGGCTACGTAGTGCTGCTACGAGGAGCCAGATGTCTCTCTTCTCCCAAAAGTCCATTTAGTTCGAACCAAACACACCCACCCTAGTACCCCAATTTGTTCAACCCTAAGCTTCAAACCCTAAACGAAACATGTGTTTCTAGACCTCCCGCCCCAAGACGGAATTTCGGGTACAAAAACTCCCAAGCAAGCATTGCCGAATCAGCATTAGGAACACAATTCCTAGTTTGGGCTTTAGGTTTTCTGTGGGTTGCTACACCTCAGCAAGGCCTATAGTTTCCCCATCATGCCTCTAAGAAGTGCTCCGAAGACTTTGCCCGTTCACGCACCAAGTCAAGAGCAATACACACCACGCCAAGATACATCCTCTTGGCAGTCACAGACGATCCCAGCACTCGTAAAAATGCATGAAGGCCCCAGGAACTCTGTATAACTGAAGATCTGGAATTGCACTTGAGAAATGACCTAACAATGCAGAACAAAGCGCATGATATCTTACATGGTACGGCACAGACGCCGCAGCGCAGTAAGAATACTGTTGCTAACTAGTCACAAGCAAAGTAAACAGCGTCCTTGTCCCCGAGTCCAGTGAATACGAAAGCGCTTTAAACCATGATATGAACCTGCTCTGCTGACTAAGGCCGCTATACTAACACCCGAGAGAACACCTTTCAGGTTCATGGTTTAGGGTCTTTCAGGAATCCTCTACCTAATTATCAAAGCCCTTTCGATAGCGCAGTCCAATGGGGCCCCAATTACGAGGCCCCAGCTCGCAGCCGCTGGAAGATCCCACACTGGCGACGCCAGACGTGCCTGGCATTTGGGGGGACGGGGGGGCCGGAAATCTCTCGGGGTACAAAAGGGCATCCTTTAAGGGATCCTTAAGGGACCAGGACTATAATCATTCTGTCTTTAGGAAATACTTAGGGGTTGCTTTATAGGATCCCACATATAAAGTTGGTTAATCCAACAAATGGAACTACAATGGAGAGTATGAGTAACTATTTAGGATCTATGCAGGCCCTTATGGGCACTTAGGGCTTGGGATTCAATTTCTTCCGATTTAAGCGTTCACATAGGCCTTCACAGTTAGATGGATTTGTTTGTGGTTGCTTAAGGCCCTCACGCAGATGGGCTGCAAAGGGCCGAGTCTGCCAGTGGGGGGGATCAATCATTACGGGTTTAGTTCGGTTTAGGGTTTAGGGTTTAATCCCAATTACAAAGTTGGTCGGGAATTACTGCTGCGGGATTGGGCTAGCAGTTTGGACAGCATCCTCCTCCAATACCCTAAACCCTAACTCCTAAACCCTTGCCCTCGGAACATGGCAGTGGAAGGGTGTAACGGCTGAGCTTTCGCATGGCACTGCAGTAAGATAGCGGGGCCTCAGTAATTAGCAAGGTTTTTGTGCTACATTCCACTGTACTGGTAATAAAAACTCCAACGTAGTTTTGGTGATGCTGTAGGCCCCTACATTACCGATTCCGTGCGAGGTGAAACCTCTTTGAATGACGTGGCAGTTGCCTCACTCCGAATGATCTCTTGTCCCCATAACAGCTCTAAGGTGAAGCTCCGTGTCTATTCAGACTCTTGATAGTGATTGAACCATCCTTCAGACGTTAATAATTAATATCATTTGGGGGGGTTCCTTATGATAGTTATAATAGTATAGCGGGCCCCAAAGCCCTATTCGAAGACGTCTGTTTAGTCTGCTTCTATCTCGCGAGACTCTGAGCGCTGTCCCAGAAGACTGCAACCACAGCCCTTAATTATATCCTGGTCGCAACCTACTTGTCCGGTATCATGGGGAACCAAAGGTTAACCTTTTTTCATAATATAAGGATTATATAGGGATTATACTACCTCAAAAAGGTTAAAGGTTACCTACTCTACTACTAGGGCAATAAACCTCGCCTGAATCCACAAAGCCCTGAACCGATAGAGCCATAAACGCTAAACCCCAAACCCTTAACCCCAAACCCTAAATCCTAAACCCTTAACCCTAAACCCTAAATCCTAAACCCCTAAATCCTAAACCCTAAGATCCGACACCTTAGGGCCCCATTCATCCAGAGATCCCACTTTCGAAAGCCAAAGCTCTGCAGGCTCAGGTCAGGGCAATCGAGGCTCAAGCTGCCAGTGAACCCGTGCGGACAGTCCTGGCATACTCTGGCTCTGGATAAGGGTTCATGCACCCAAATAAGGTTCCTTTAAGGGTTCCTTTAAGGGTACCATAAGGGTTCTAAAACGGTTCATAGGGTTTAGGATTCAAGGGCCCACTAGAAACCTAAAGCCCCATGTACCTAGTAGTGAGTATTAAGGCCAAAGTATATACTATTGGGGCTCTGGGTTAGGAATTTAGCTATACCCCCCCCCCCCTTAGAAATTGGAACCCCGAAAACAGGAGCTTTAATATTCTCTTGGGCTTTATATGAACGTTCTTGATCAGGAGCCCGACAGGTGCATGTACCCAAATAGTATACACTTTGGGCCCAATGTAGCTATATATGGTGCACTTTAAGGCCAAAGTTTAGATACTATTGGGGTACATGGACCCTTAGGGGAATTTAGCTTAATTTAGCAGGATAAGGAATCGGTAGTCTTTATTGTAGCTTCCTATTATGGTCACTTAAAACATCTTAATTCAAACCCTAAACCCCATTCAGTTCCCCGCTGAGGACCCAGCTTAGGCCTTAGGGCCTGCGGCAGGAAAGCTTGTTTTTCAAAGGGGCCCGACGCAAAATACCATGATGCTGAAATGCCACCCTTGTAGCACCCAGAAGTAAGTCGGTTACCAGTAGTGTAGGGAACTTATTAATTACTCTATTTACATCGGGATCCTACTTACTAAGTCCAGAGGTCGCGGGGAGAGCTCCAGGAATCTCTACCGCTTCCCCCCCCCCTCGAAACTCAGCAGTGAACATAACTCCACACCCTAAAATGCCGAGTTCACTGTCTAAGGTTCAGTTTTAAACCAACGCATTTCCTTAGAGGCCGTTTTTGCTATAAATTTACGGTGTCTCTATTCAGGTCTAATTGTTTGCAGTAAAAAAGCACTCTGATGACTCTGATGCCGTCTGATTTTTGATGTCTGTGCTCGGACGTCGAGTGTGCCACCCGAACAACCCCTGCATTAAGCACGGGTGAGTGTAACGTCGAACATACACATTGCATGTAGATGTGAAAAATGTATTGTGCAACTACAAGGCGAACAATCAAAGACCGCAGGTATGTACATCATCGATCTGATGATGGATTACCAGGCGGACGATTCTGATTGTAGAGGCTCTTACGACGTCCTTCATATCTTGTACTGCTATGAAGTGAACTGCATACATTATATGTGTGCATGTGCATCTCCAGGCATTCGTGTGTAGTTTCGAAGATGTGTGTTTGCCTCTCTCTTTACATGTACACACACAAACACGCACATCTATCTATACATATATATATATATACACATATGTATATATGCATACATATCCATACATACAGAGGGAGACAGAGAGACACTTTGCCAACTACACACCGAACCCCGAACCCCACCAGTTGAAGACAGCAGGACGGGTGTAGAATGTCGTTAGTCCGCACATACATGCCAGTATCTGGATTTTGGAAGTACGAGCCCACAGGTTTCTGAACGCCTTGGATGTCAAGACTCGCTAGCAGCGTTCCCCACGAAGAACCTACCGTCAGCGTAGGGTTCGGGGAGTAGGGTTGCAGAAAGCTTCCGGAAACGATGAACCCTAAACCGAAACCCTAAACCCTTAAGCCCTGCGTGGGAGTCGGTCCACATCAGCACTTTGAGAGTGCAGAATCACCTGGTGCCCAAAACGAGGCGGCTCGGGCTACGATCTAAGGCCGGGGGTTTACATGAGTATTATAGGGGCCTTCTTAATTACCGTTTTTAAAGGGGTCTATAAGGGATATTATAAGGGATACTATAAGGGTTCTATTTAGTATAGGGGCCTTAATAATTAGAGGTGGGTTTGGGGGCCCATTATACTATAACTACAGTAAGGAACTCCCCAAATCGTAGGATTTTTATGTTCGCATCTAGCTATGGAGGTAATCGCTGCTTCGAAGAGTTTGGCTCGCATGGGCCTCGGTTGCGATGGTCCAGGAGCCCCGGTAGAAGCAAGAGCGGATCTCAGAATGAGAAATCCCCCTCCAGGACTTTGAACTTTAGGGTTTAGGATTTAAGTTGTCCGTCGGATGTTATCGGTGGTTAAAACGAATGACCACATGACCCTTAAAAGTAGGGGCCCTATACCCATATACCATGAATCCCTATTTGGTATATGAACCTTAAACCCTTTTAGGGTTCATTTCGTCCTTAAAGCCTTTAAGCACTCATAAACTTCAACCGCCCACTGATGAGGCCAGGCCTGTCCCAATTCGGTGACGAAGAGATTCCAGTCGAGCTCCACCTCCAGATGCAGGCTTCTCTAGATTCTGCTCTCTTTTTCCCTACCAAGAATTTTAGGAAGATGTGCTTTTAAAGGCCTAGTAGAGCTCCAACTCTAGCAATCATGAAGGGCGTTTTTCAAACCCGTTCTGAGTTCGAAGAGCACTTCCGGGGCTCGGAAGTCGGAGCTCTGGTTCTTCCCTAGGCCCTACCTTAACCCCAAGTAACCTACCTTTCTACGGACTTATATAAGGGAAACATAATAAGGAACCCTAAAAGGGTAGGTTATTCAGGGCTAAGGTAGACCCTCAGCTACTGACAGAGGGATTTATAGTAGAAGCCAGAAAGTTGGAACATCAGTAGCCTCATGCCCTTAAAGTAAATAAAGTAAAAGGAATTCCAGCATGAATCATCCTAAATCGATGTTCCAACTTTCTGGGGTTCACTATAAGGCTTCAGGGGCTTTTTTGATTTTAGCGGCCCTTCTCCCCTAAAACTTTCAGGATCCTATGTAAGCGCCCTTTAAAAGCCCAAGGCTTTTACCTGGGGCTCCAAAAACCCACTCTTTTAAGGCTTCTACCCTCGAATTAAGGGGTCAGAGCCTACTATTTTGTAGGGCTTGGGGTCACAGGTAGGAAAGGAATGTGCCTGGAACAAAAAAGGGATCCGCGATCTGGCTTAGGCTCCTTACAGTAGCCCTTGTAGACACCCCTTAGAGTAACCCTTGTAGCTATGGGTCTATCTGCGGCTCCATGAGGGGCCCAACAGGTACCAAACAGGAAGTCCGTTGTGCCGAAAGTTTCACAAAAACCTGCAAAACCTTGCAGAACTCGTATAGCGTAAGGGCCGTCATAGCTGGCACAGGGCTTTGGTGTATAATCTACTAGACTTACAGTTACAGTTACAATACTTAGTTGCTGAGTTCATAGGCCCCAAATAGTGGGTAGTATTATCCCAAAAAGTGTATAGTGTATCCACTCAGCTATAAGGTTTAGCCACAACCTCTAAACCCTAAACCCTGAACCCTAGTTCTGTTTGGCCAGTTAACTTCAAGACCCAGCCACAGTTACAATAAGGAGCCCCCAGAGATGATAATAGCCATCATTCAGGCTGCTTCAAAGCGCCGGAAACACTGAGACCCTGACCCCCAAACCTCCTAATCCCTACCTTAACCAAAATAGCCTACCTTCAGGTCAACCACAACCCTAAACCCTGAACCCTAAATCCGGCACCCTAAAAACCCCTAAACCCCTAAACCCTAAACTTTAAACCTATAGTGGGGTAGAAACCCTACGTCCTGAAGTCCTGAATTTCCGCCTGCACTGTTTGATTGGCAGCGCAGCCGACCTCGCAGGAGTTGACGACAGACCTGAGCTGTTCGGCGCTTCTTGGTGTTACGGCCTTAAAGGGGTTAGGGGGTCAGCTTTTTAAATGTTCTATGCAGGTCCGACAAGGGCTCTAAAATACAAGGTTATGTGAGAGTCCTATGCCGTGAAGGTTTTGGGCTCTTATAATCACCATTGCAGCTCCTTTGTGGTTACCGAACTCTTTTGGTCAGGAACTCGCAATGACAAAAAGGCAAGCAGAAAGGGAACTACATTGGAGCCTATAGGTAGGATTTGAAGTTTAGGGTACATGGCTGTGGGAGTACAGAGAAGCACAAGCTTGTTCTGGATGGGGGGGTAGTGGGTAGGTCTTGCAGAATTCGGTTGGTAGTGGAGTGTTCAGAGCTCATACCCTTACCTAAAGTCTTCATCTCCATTGTAGTTCCGTTGACAATGGAGGCCATAGGTAAAGCAGAGGAGTATTGGCATTTGCGAACTCACTGGGCACCAATTTTTGAAGGGCAAGTACTACTTGGGTCCAATACTTCTGAAACCAATAAAATTTTAGCTGTAATGATTAGAGTGGGGTGCTAGGGTATGTTTTACTATACTTAGTAAAGACATGTAAAGACTATCAGGGGATACGATGGGTATTTTTAAAGTATGGTTCTCATGTGACCACCCAGACTCTTCAAGCCGAACAGAATTGAGCCCAAGAAGGCGTTGATAAACCACCTATGGAATAAGGTTGAGCGTTTAGCTCTTTGGTTCTGAGGTTTAGTCATAGCAGGCTTTGGATCTCAGGATGTATGGCTTAGGCTTGATGGTTGGCGCTCATAGTTCAGACTTCTGGGTGTTTAGCATCAGCCTCCCGCACAAAGCAAGTATAGGCCCTAAACCCTATACCCTAAACCCTAAACCCTTAGGCAACTCTTGAGTGAAACTCTGCTGGGCAATAGAAAGAATCTGAGAGCGTCGCAGAGTGCCTGTACCTGGAGGGCTTCAGGTTTAGCCTTTGGGCTTTAGCCCTTGATTCCTTCGTTCTTCAAGGGGTTGCTGTCAATAAACTTTCATGCGCTTCTTCTTCTTCATCATGTCGTGGCAAGTCCTGTTTGACATCTTCGTCAGCCGTTAGCATTGCTATCCTAACCAACTCCATCGTCACATTGAAATTATTGCAACGACCATGGGCAGACTAGTAGAGTAACTGTTGTAGCTGTTCCTCTGCCATTGAAGGTGTCTGAGGGGTTCGAGTTTGCAGGTTTCCGAGATAGCTGACAGTTAGCGCGTAAACATAAGGGAGCCGTGCTTCCGGCTAGTCAATCGAAAAAGGAGACCACAAAAATGAAAGGTACAAGGAGTGCAAGGGCGTGAGGAACCCCTTTTCAGCAACTCAAATAGGACCAGAGTCCAGTCTATCTGTTTGAGCACTTGGAGCCCTGGCGCAGGAGTAACGCAAACGACTGCTACTTCAGGGTGCGCAAAACCCAACTCTCGAGAAAGCAGCTACGAGCACCCTACGTGTGCCTGTGTTGAGTTGATGAGAGGGCGAAGTGCTACTAAAACACGCCTGATCCGAGGCTGTCCTCATAATTTACTTGTGGGCCAATTGCCACCACCTGCTGAGTCATAGTATAGGGTTTTGGCGGTTACAGGTCCACAGGTGGTATACCGTAAAGGCTAAGTCGTGAACAACACAACCACAAATCCAACACGCAGGCTTTAAATGCTTCGCCTTTATTTGGGTGGAAAAGGCCCGGTAAAGGCCCAAGAGCCAACCGTAACCTTGAACCGAAAACAGCAGTGACTCCCTTGCTGAGGCCATGACTGCATGTGACCTCGGGCGTCAACGTCAACGTCGAACTACATCGCATGGCAGGGTAATTCGTTTTAGACGGTCGTTAAACACCCACATTCTGAATCCAGCTAACCCGAAACTACCAAACAAGAACAGTATTACTCCTACTATCTACTGCTCCTATTTATACTCTTACATCGACCCTTACCCCAATGCAAACTCCTACTCCCACACCTACTGCCAGTCCTTTTCCAAGCCCTAGCCCACTCTTACTCCTACTCCGGCCCTTACCGCAATACAGGGACCTTAATAATTAAGAGGGTTTGGAGGTATTTTATACTATAAGTATAATAAGGAACCCCCCAAAACAATATAGGTAATGATTAAGGCCTCTATAGTACCTATATTTCTGCCGCTGTTTCTAATTTGGTCCTAGTCCGCCTAGTCCTTCTCCTACCACTACTGCCACTACTGCTGCTGCTGTCGCTGCTACTACTACTACTACCACTACTACGACTACTACAACTACTACGACTACTACTACTACTACGACTACTACTACGACTACTACTACTGCTACTACTACTACGACTACTACTACGACGATGACTACTATTACTACTACGACGACTACTACTACTACTACGACGACGACTACTACTACTACTACTACGACTACGACTACTACTGCTACGACGACGACGACTACTACTACTCGGACAGCTCCGAGTACTACGACCGCTACCACGGCCGGAAAAAAAACTGTCAAATGACAATCACATAACCGCCGCAAGCAGGTTACCTTCCAAAAAACAGTCCCACAAAATCCCTCCAAAGTCCTCTAACCAAACAGACTAACACACCCCTAAACCCTAGACAGCCCTACACCCTAAACCCTGAAACCCATAACCAGAACACTCTAAACGCCCCCAAAATTTAAAAGCCAGGCAAGCCGAAGGCCCGGATCTTAGGAGCTGGCCGTGATCGTGCCCTGGTGATGGGAGCCGAAATCCTGGCAAAGGAGCCGAAAAAACCAGGAAAGGGCGTCTTAAACTTAGGCGTTCGCTTCTGGGCTTAGGGCTTTAGAACGTTGGGCTCTTATGGTGTTGAGGCTTTTGAGACCCTTTGGACACTGCGATTCTTGAACTCAACATAGGAATCTTGGTAATCAGACTCAGGTGTTGGGGACATACTCTATTATGGTATTTCACGGCTTCTTAAACCTAGGCGTACTGTTACGGGCGTTAGGGTATTTAAGGCTTTACAGAAACCTTTAGATCTTCAATTGGACCCGGTAATGTAAGGGCCTGAATCATTAGAATAGGGTTTTGGTGGATATTAAACTATACTAATAATAAGGAACCCCCAAAACCCTGCGCTAATTGTGCCCTACACTAACCAGGCCAGCTCGGACGCTGCATTGCTTCACGAAGGAGTCGCCGTCTGCCATGCGGACGTCACTTCGGACCTCGAATAAATTAACAAATTCAAGGACTGGGATTTGCCAGGTGTTTGGTACGGGCTCCTCCAGGGTTCCACAAGTTTTAGAACAACGAAGCCTAACAAAACTGAGACACACACACACACATGCCAGAGTACAACTGTGTAGATCACTGATGAATAACCGCTCTGTCCTTTCATGGAGATTCTGGTAGGGATCCTAACATGAACTCATAAAGCCCTCACAGAGACGGGATTTGCTAATCACTTCATTACCCAAAGGCTTGGGACAGTCCAAGCAAAGTCTGGGATCGCTGCGGTGACGTTCTGCAGGCCCAGCATCAGCGGAGTGCCGTAGTCTGGCATGCCTTTGGGATCAGGGTCCGGGATGTTTTTGGGGCTTTGGGTTTCGAGTTTTGGGCTTATACCCTAAACCCTACACCCAAAGAAAACACTAAGCCCTAAATATCCCTGAATAGTAGGGCTTCTGCTTTTTGTTGAGAGTTTCGGTGTGCTTAAGATTAGTCAGGTCAATTCTGGAGTTGGGATGATCCAGTATGGGGTGTTAGGGTTGAGAATGCAGGGGTGCAGACCCAAGGCGGAAGGCATGTCTGGGATGTTGCGGGTTTAAGGTTTAGGGGAAACTCCCCCATGCGAGCAACCGGTGCACACCCCAAACTTTGATACCAAATTCCATTCGGACCCTTAGACGGCAAAGATTTTGAACCCTCCATGCCAAAACCCTGCACGCCCAAAAAGACGCAAAGCACTTAGCTCAGGTAGATTCGTAAAATGGACATATGGCTTGAGGCTTCAGGCTAACCCCCGAATTCACCCAAGGAGCTGAGCTTCCTGTATAGTGCGTTACATTGCCCGAACCTTCAAATACACCGCTTAGGGGCTAAGTACCCTGGCCCCCCAAAGGTAACCTTTTCAATGATGGTAGGGTTATGCAAACCCCAAAAGGTTAAAGGTTACCTACTCAGCTACTAAGACCACAAAATCACCCATAACCCAGCAATCCACCGCAAAGGCAACTGGGCACTTTAAGCCTACCTCAGAAGAGCCCCAAGGCTTGAAATTTGGGCTTTGTACCAGCAAGTATCGTATATACTACTGGGTTTAGGGTTTAGGGTTTAGGGCTTGCAAGTTGGGCTTTGTACCAGCAGGGCACATGGACCTTCACAGAAAGCCTTTTACACAACCCGTCTCGCGGGCTGGTCTCTGGGCTTGGCGCATGCCGGCTTGCAGGCAGAGTAGTCGGGCACCAGAGCACCCTTGACGCAGGTGACCTGAAGTTACTTTAAAGGGATCTATGCGGCACTATAACTCTAGCAAGGTCTCGGTTAAGGGCCCTGGAATGGAGCGAGGTGTCATACGGGGTTTGGGGGATTTCACGGGGCTAGATTGGAAGTATTGTCTTTTGCACAAACGGGCGAAGCTGAGAGCGGTGTAGGGTTCGTTCCGAAGTTTTCGAGGTCGCTCAAGGTCATATGGCTCCGAGTTTAGGAAGTTTAGGGTCGCGGGCCATCAACCTTACTTAGACTTAGGTCCGTTTATCGAGGTTTTGGCTGCCTAAACGATTGGAGTAGGGTTTGCCGCTGCAGTAGGGCATGCATCGCACATTACAAGGCCTATTCTTCTTGCATCTGCTTCATCAAACAGGCTACTGTATGTCTCATGTCATGCAGGCCTGAAACAGCGAAATATCACCTCGCATTCTAGACCCCGCCACCTGAACAACCACCATCGGTATGATTATAGTTGCTTTCTGCATCATTCTACCCAACGGTTTGGGGAGATGCTGACACAACAGTCATTCCCCACGGGCAGTGCTGAAACCGTGAGTCCGCGCTAGAAAGAAGCTCATACTCAAACCCGAAAACCCCCTTTGGGAATCAGCCGTGAAGTATAAGTATAAACGAAGTCATTGCCTAGTATGCCGAGGAAGGGGCTGCAATTTCATTGTCCCACTCGTGGCTCACCTGCAACATTATGGCTCGGTGGCTGGCTGGCTGGCTGGCTGTACGAGATGTGAGAGGTTGGAATCCCCTGTAGACCCGTGCAAATCAGATGAAAGGGAACCCCATAGCCTTGTCAGCCTTTACCTCACATGCCGCACTCCCAAAGGATCCCACGAACCTACACTAGTACAAAGCAAAGGATTCGTGCAGGGTACCGTTGTTGAGGCCCACCCCCAATAACCATCCACAATTACGGGCGCCTTTTCCGTGACTCATGTCTAATGAGGAGACTCCAAAACAAAACAGGTATTGGGGGACTACTGTTCGACTTAGATATAAGAGGTACCGTGAAGGGTTCTGGGTTTAGGGTTTAGGGGCCCAGGAGTGGCGGATCAAGCTATGCAGCTATGAAGCACCAGGATAGGAATTCCAATCCTAGTGGAACCCTACAGGCCCCACAAACAACTGTGAGGCCTGCGGTGCAAGAGACCCGCCGAAGCATCGAGAGTTCAGTTTGATGTACCCCAACTCGGCATGTGACCCAGAAAACCCTGCAACCTGCAGCCTCTTCCCATCGCTCTTACATCTGGTGCTGCTTTGAGTGAGCTCAAGTTTGAACAGTTAGAACAAGCACTTGAAAGGGACGCCCGTGGAAACAAATCCGCATGCAGCTCCAACGCCCTGTATATACAGCCTCGAAATCTGCGAATGTGCTAGGTTCCAAACCCACAAAGAAATAGCTGGTACCAACTCCAGGCCATTCAATACGAGACTGCTGCACGCCAAGCCTTCTCACATCTTCCCAAGTGCCTTCGCGAACACAAAACCTGGAATCCAAAAGCTACACGCACAGGCACGGACCTCGCTGCAGTTCAGCGTGGTCATGCCGCCGTGAGCGATCTTGTGTTCAAGAATTTTCGGTCGTTGGACTTGGGCTGTTGATGCTTGCAGCTCTCAATGTGTCCAGGGTTTTGGGCTTGAGGGTTTGGGCTTTAGGGTTTAGGGTTTAGGCTTGGGCTTTTGGATGTCAGGTCAATAAGTCGAACCACAGCGACTTGAGTCTTAACCCAACAATCCTCAATACAATCCCGTAATAATCCTTCAAGGTGTCTAGGGCCCCAAAAAAGCACATAAGCAAAAAGAAGGATAGGGACATCTCATATAAGCCCCGTTGTAATCAAGGCCAATCCCTATAAAATGCTTATGCTTATGTCCTTTCTGGGTCCCTAAGTGTCGGGCTAGCGAGTACTGGGCTGTTGAGTCAATGGGCTCCCGCTTAACCAGAATAGCCTATGAGGAGGCGTGTTTAAGATATAGGATGAGCCGGAATCGCCAGCCCCCTGTTCAAGATGTATGATGAATCCGGAACCGCCAAGTGAAGAGGCGTGTTCAACATATGATGAGAAGGCGTGTTGTGGACATATGAAAAATTGCTATTGTTATGACAACCATTGCTGTTGGTAGTAATGATTGCTGCTATTACAACCGCCCCCTAAACTTTAAACTCGCAACCTTAAGCCCCCGTGATTACCGGCCTCGGCGTCTAGAGCTTTCGTGGCCGTCGCATTGCCAAGAGTCATCTGCCAGCTTAAATCCTGCGAACCAAGGGTTCTGGTGTTCAGGGCTTCCTTAACCCCGACATAACTTACATAGGGCAGGGCAGGCCCGGGCAGGGCAGGGCAGGGCAGGGCAGAGGGCAGGGGGAGCAGGGCAGGGCAGGGCAGAGTGCTATGGCTCCTTATCATGACTTCCTTATATGGGTCCTGAACAAGGTTAGGTTTTGGGGGGCCCGGAATAGTACCTTGTTATGGCTCCTTATCATGATTTCCTTATATATGTCCTTAAAATGGTTTGGCTTTTCCGGGTCCAGATTAGTATAGGTTTAGGGCCTAGGGTTTAGGGTTCAAGGTTCAGGGTTTAAGGGTTAAGGTTTAGGCTTCAGGGCTGTATGCACGGGTTTAGTGGGACTCTGGTGAACTTATATAGTGTTTAGGGTTCAGGGTTTAGGGTTTAAGATTTTAGGGTTCACTGCTACTCTAGGGTTCGCAGTTCAGGGTTTGGGTGCTCTGTCTTTATCGTTGGGGTTCGGAGGCTCCTCGACCCCTATAATCTCCGAAAGCCCAAACGAGCTTCTTGTGGCTTTAGGATTCAGGTGTTCAGCATGCTTGGTTCTTGAAGCTTTTGGGGTTTGGGCGGTTGGGTTAGGGTTCCGCTTTGCATTCAAACTTGTAATGATCTGCAGGCTTAGGCTTCAAAGGTTTGGGTTTCAAGCGTTTGGGAAATCCCTGTACTATGGAATCCACGCCCCCGGTAAATGATTTTCGGAGCAGGCCGCCTCACATGAAATAAACCTCTGTAAACCCTAAGCTACCCCCAAAGACAAATGTGAACACAGAATCCTAAACCCTAACTAACACCCTAAACCCTGAACCCACACTAAACCCTAAACACCGAGACCCTAAAACAACGCTATACATCCCTAAACCCTAAACCCCTAAACCCTAAACTAAACCCCGAAACCCTGAACCCCAAACCTTAAACCCCGAAACCCTAAACCTTAAACCCCAAAACCCTAAACCCCGAAACTCTGAACCCACACCTCAGGGCAGCTCCGCTCAGCGCAGGTCTCGGAGCTCAGGGTTGCTACCCCGTCGCTGCAGGCAATGACCTCAAGATCGGGCTTGGGGGGTTTTGGGTTTTGGGGGTTTAGGGTTTTAGGGTTTTAGGGTTTTGGGGTTTAGGGCTTTAGGGTTTTAGGGCTTTAGGGTTTTAGGGTTTTCGGGTTTTTGGGTTTTGAGGTTTAGGGTTTTAGGGTTTTGGGGTTTGGGGTTTTAGGATTTTAGGGTTTCAGGGTTTTAGGGGTGTTAGGGTTTTTGGGTTTTGGGGTTTAGGGTTTTAGGGTTTTAGGGTTTTTGGGTTTTAGGGTTTTAGGCTTTAGGGCTTTAGGGTGTTAGGGTGTTAGGGTGTTAGGGTTTTAGGGTTTTGGGGTTTAGGGTTTTCGGGGTTTAGTGTTTAGGGTTTTAGGGTTTTGGGGTTTGGGGTTTTAGGGTTTTAGGGTTTTAGGGTTTAGGGTTTTAGGGTTTTAGGGTTTTAGGGTTATGGGGTTTTGGGGTTTTGGGGTTTTAGGGTTTTAGGGTTTCAGAGTTTTGGGGTTTAGGGTCTTAGGGTTTTAGGGTTTTAGGGTTTTGGGGTTTGGGGTTTAGGGTTTTAGGGTTTTAGGCTTTTAGGGCTTTAGGGTTTTGGGGTTTAGGGTTTAGGGTTTTAGGGTTTAGGGTTTTAGGGCTTTAGGGCTTTAGGGCTTGAGCGTTTTAGGGTTTAGGGTTTTGGGGTTTAGGGGTTTAGGGTTTTATATTATTATGGCTTTTATATATAGTTCCCTCAAAAGGTAAGTCTTTTGGGCTACAGGTAGGGTTTAGGGTTTAGGGTTCTGGTCTGTTTAGGGTTTCATATAGGGGCCTGAATAATTAGAGAACGAGGTACCGTTTTTAAAGGTGTCTATAAGGGTTACTATAAGGGTACTGTAGCATAGGGCCTTAATAGTCAGAATAGGGTTTCGGGGCCCTTTAGACTATAATTGTAATAAGGAACCCATCAAAATAGTAAAGGTACTCATGAAGGCCTTCATGGATGAAACATAAGCAGTAGGGGAACGGATGACGACCGTAATAACTAGCCATCAAGCCGGGAACCATGAAAAAAACAATGGTCGCCATCATCACCATCGCCATCGCCAAGCAGCAGCACCGCCAGTAGCAGTAATGAAGGTGGGAGCAGTGGTAGTAGTGGTGGTAGAATGGCAGAACGCGCCTAGCACCCAAACGCGTGTCCTACCCTCGAACTGACAACTCAACAGGTCAAAGACGACAAACACCGCCACAGCAACCCTAAATCGAAAACCCTAAACCCTAACCCTAACCCCGAAATCCTCCAACCGCTTCGGGCTCTCACCCAAAACCCTAACGCCTAAGCCCACGGCCAAATTACCCGAAAAGCCGGAATCGGCACTGTTGCATCCTGGACGTGTTTGATTCAGGGGGTGCTAAGGATACTGCTCGGATGTGGCGACTAAGGACTGTGGAGACTCTTGTAGAGGTCGGGTTTGGGGTTTCAGAGCTTGATGTAAGTATGTGGTTAGGGGATGTGCGGGCACAGGGATTTACAATGGCTTCGGGATGTCCAGTATTGTTAGCATAAGGCACAAGAACTTATTACAAGGATTTTGGGTAGAGGGCTTGCCCTAAACCCTGCTTCGGCTACGATCTCCAACGGCTCTAACCTCACGAGTCCACGGAGTTTACGAGTTTGCGAATCTATGGCCCGGGTGACCCGTGCGGTTGTTAAGCATCCCTTATAGTAGCCCTTATATTATAGTACCCTTATGGATCCCTTATAGTACCCTTATAGATCCCTTATAGTATACTACCTGGCCCCAGACTCAGGGATTTCCCCATGTGCTAAAGCGCCCACATATGAGCCCCTAGCCCAGACAGGGGCTCCAACATCCCGCACTTAGTTACGGAATAGACCTTAAAACATACAGCGAACCCCAGAAAGTTGGAACATGGCTTTAGGAGGATTGGTGCTAGGATCCGTTATACTTTACCTTAAGGGCATGAGGATAATGATGTTCCAACTTTCTGGCTTCTACTGTAGTAGGATACCTAATACGATTTAAGGTATATACTCCTTTAAATAAGGGAGAATGGAGTCTCTGGCCGCCCCCCCCCCCAATGCCATAATCCTCAAAAAGAGGAAGCCTCAGGGTTTACGACGCGGGGCTCTGATTAAGGAGCTTACTTTAAGTTATCATGCATCATACTTGACTTAGGTGCTGCGCACCCTAGTCCCAAAAAACCTAACCTTTTCAATCATGGTAGGATTATATAAACCCTAAACCCTAAACCCTAGTCCCAAAAAACCTAACCTTTTCAATCATGGTAGGATTATATAAACCCTAAGAGGTTGAAGGCTACCGACTCAGCTGCTAAGAGTAAGGAAACCCTACTGGTTACTGCAGATCCCTATTAGTGTAGGAACCTGATTAAGAAACCCTGGGGCCTATAACCCCACAATACTAGGATTCATATACGGAACCCTAATAAAGGCCCAAGGTTTCTTAATCAGGTTCCTACATTAGTATTGCTATTAGTCTTAGTCTTGTTTGTAATATTATTGTAACTTGGAACTTCCAGGAAGCTTGGCATTGGGGGTTCGTCTACTCGCTCCCTTTACAAGGTGGGCAAAAACTAGGTACTGTCGGGCTTCCTTTTCCTTTCAGGGTCCTGCAAGGGTTCCTATAAAGGAGATGCCCCATACAAGAAGCCATAAACCAAAGCAGCCAATTCTCTTGCTAGGGAACCCTGAGTAAAATCCTGTACTTTGCGGGCCTTACTGTTAAGATGCCTAGTGAAACTAATTCCTTGTTTTCATCAATACATCCTCCGAGCCCTCTTTTCGGGCGTGGAGCTTTCATCGTGTTCGGGTTCCCAAAGTCCCCGGTGAAACCAGCAATACTATACCTTACAAGTCATGCTGCTATGAAGATTCCTTCAAAGTTAGTATAAGCGCTCCCATAAATAGAGTTAAGGATTACCTTAGTAAGGAGTTTAATATGCCATAAGGAGCCTTCTTCAAAGTTAGGCACAGCCATTCAACACACACACACAGAGAGAACAGCAAGCCATCAACCCTGGTCCCTACACTTAAACCCTTGCGCCGTCTTGGTTTCCATACCCCACAATCAGATCCAAAGCCATATTCACAGGAACGAAAACACGCAGAACAAGCACACAAGCTAAGATGGAAAATGCAATGAACACATCGCCATGCACACCCCAAACTCTACGCTTGGAAACTCTAGTTCTTACGAACCCTGATACCCTCAACCTTCATATCCCGAAAAATCTAAAACCCTAAACACAAACACCTCAAGCTTATCACTCAGTAGCCGAAGCCTTCGGTGCGAAGCACTCAAAGCTATTAAAAGCTGATGTAGGCCCCAGCTCAACCACCACCGATCCCTTCATGCGGCTTACAGAAAGAATCCGAGTATATATTGAGGACTTTTAAAAATTTTTTGTACGACAAAACACTATCTACTCAGGCACTAGGCCTAGGCTGACGCTGCAAGACGTTTGAAACATATTTGGAAAGAGGCCGCTCTGAGACCCAACAACATTAAGGGAAAATGAAGAGCATCCAATCCGCTTACCTCGAAGATCCAGAGACCCCTAAACCCGAAACCCTAAACCCCTAAACCCTAAACCCTAAACCCTGAACCCTAAGCCCTAAACCCTGAACCCTGAACCCTAAACCCTAAGCCCCTCGAGCCCCAAAACCCCCAAATCCGAAGACCCCTAAACCCTCAAGCGGCCTTCCGTATTAGTCTGGCCGTGCGTAATCTCCGATGACAGAGTCAAGCCTTTTGCCTCGAAACCAGGGGCTAGGGCTGGGCTGCGGGAGCAAATTGGGAACCAGAATGGTGTTGGGTTTCGGGCTTATTCGGGTTTAGGGTTTGGGACGTAGGACTTAGGACTTTTGGGGCTTTTGGGGCTTGGGACTTTGGGTTTAAAGGATTCAGGGTTCAGGGTTGAGGACTAGGGGTGTTCACCCCAAAGCTCGAAAAAAGCAAGATCCCTCAGCAACCCAGGGGGCAATCACTTGTCGGAGAAGGCCTGAACTGAATCCTTACTGGGTACTATTCCCGTGGGCTCCTTGTCATGGGTTTAGGGTTTAGGGTCTTTCCTATGACGCAATGATGCACCCCTCAGTTTTCAAAACCTGAGCCCTCAAGCCTGTCCCGCCTCCCCAGCGAAGGTCACCGAGATGCTTTGTCCCTGAGTGCCTGATGGTGGATGCCCGATCCGGCAACCCTTACTTAAGCTGGGAACTGCAAAGCTTGTAGGGTTTAGGGTTTTAGAAGGGGCTTTTATCGCCTCTGCGCACCAGCCGTGCAGAACAGTGCTGAATGGCCCTCCCTCGAACCCTCAAGCTTTAAACCAGATCAAAAACACCAACAAGGTTTGCTTGCTTTGCTTTCCTTCTGCATCCGCCCCAGGCTACCCATAAGCGATTGCTGAACCCCTACACATGCAAACAGAGCCCCTGCGGCCGGAATCAATTTCGATTACGGAGACCGAGGGAGGCCCAAAGGGAACACACACCTAATGCAGGGGGCCTTGATAATTAGAATAGGATTTGGGGGGGGGGGGGGGGGTATTTTGTACTATAATTATAATCAAAACCATAATTAGGGACCTCCAAAACCCGATCCTAATTATTCAGGCCCCTCCCTCTCTGGGACCTACTTCAGTCGCGGGTTTAGGGTTTAGGGGTTTAGGGTTTAGGGGTATCAGCTCTGGGGGACCTCCTCCTGCAAACGATTCAGGGGGGTTGAATACAGCGGCCATAATCATTAGAATCAAGTCTTGGGACCCACTATACTATCATTATAGGACCCCCCCCCAAAAAAAAGAATAGTATTGGTAGTTAGTTAAATAATATTAGCTGCCTTGATGAGTTCGACGCCTCTGGTCGAATCCGGTCCGAATACCAAGATTTCAACGACCAGGAACATCTTTTCAAGGTTTAATTAGGGTTTAGGGTTTTGGTGTTTAGGGTTTAAGGTTTAGGGTCTAGGGGTTTGGGGTTTAGCATCAGTGTGGAAGGCTAAGGCTAATTGACAGACTCCTCCCTTCATGATCACATCAACGACGCTACTCAGCTGCTACTCGTATGGCCCTGAAAAAACACCAGTCGCCAGGTGTCTAGGTTCGTCCCAAGGGCCTCCTGTCTTTGTGCCTGCTGGACAGGAACAGATTCGGGTTTCGGGCTTACAAGCTTTTCGACAAGCAAAACCAATGTGCCGTGTGGCTTGGGTGTAGAGATTTGAGCCGAACATCTCAAATCTTAAATGACTCCACACCGCATCGCGAGCCGAACAATAAAACAGCACTACAACTAGAAACCCTAACCGCCCCTCCAACAAAAACATCGCAGTACCACCAAACCGGATGACACCGTTCCGCAAAACACAGACTCTCACGCAGACCGCCACCCAAACGAAAGGTATGCCCCGACCTGAACTAGACCGAGACACCTTAACCCTAGACCCTAAACCCTAAACCCCTAAGCTTCTGAATCCCGAATCACGACACCTCGACACCCTTCAAACCGAATTCTGGGGTCTCTGCAAGGTGCCATACAAGCCGAAGTATCAGCCTGTTGGACCGTTGCACGTGCTCCAAAGGGTCGGGAGGACTAGCAATACATATTCACAAAATCCTCTTTTGTAGGCTTTGGGCTGCAATGTATGGGTCAGAACCAGCAGTAATAAATAGTAATACTATGCCCTTGGAAATCCTGTCATTACAAAATACCTACAGCAAAGTATTATACCCATATTGTTTTCACTGCCCCTATACTAGTTCTCTGAATCCTATAACCTGTCATTTTGAGGGTTGTAAGGTATAGCCACGGGCCCATATCCTGCGATTGCTGATTAGGCGGTTCATATTTCATAGGATTCGGTATATCGGGATCAATAGAACTGGGAATCGCAGAGATGAGAATCGGAGACGGTCATTGAAAGGGGTAAGCAGTGTCGACTTATTCGCGATGGGGCTCAGGTTCAGGACTTCTGCGGAGGGTTTAGGGACCTTAAAGGGGCCCTTAAAGGAACCCCTAAAGGAACCCTTAGGGATTTAGGGAAATAGGGTTTAGGGTTGATTGATGAAAGGGTTACAGGGTTTTTACGTTGCTACAGGGATTTAACTCCACTTGTATCGGGCAACCGGTTGAGTCCATGCAGTGTAGACTTTTAAGTTAGTCGAAATGCACATGCTCTGCAAAAAAAATGTAGACGCTTGAATGAATATAGTCCCTATATATCTATCTAGTTCTGCTGCCGCTGTACCCTCCACACCCATGCGGAGCTGTAATGCTACTTAACATCGATATTCCGATATTCCTTCTCGCCTGCAGAATCGAAGTCTAAAGATGCCCAAGGGCGCTTGAAAGAGCCGAGTCGTCAGAGAAGTTTCAACCCCTGAGTGGGCCCGGCCGTCGCTGCGCCCTCGTTGCAAGTGAGCACGACGTCCCCGGTGTAGCCTGTTTCCCGAAGGGACCAAGTAATAGTATAGTTCATGCTTCTGGGGCCCCAATATCTACTAAGTAGTTACTATATTGGTACTTGGACCCTTTGGGTTTGGGTTTGGGCTATGGCTTATAGGATTTTGGGGTTTAGGGTTTAGGAGTGTAGGGGTTTAGCGGTTTAAGGGTTTGGGGGTTGCGGGTACCGCTGTCTTGGAAAGCGACCGAATAGCAGGCATCGCACGCTCCAGACGATTGGCTACAGGACGGATTCCCCTTCTGCTGGAAAAACTTGGGGAAGCCATTGACCTAAACCCTAAACCTTAAACCCTAAACCCAAAGCCTGGAATGTTCATGGTGATGATTTCCAGACTCTGGGTCCTGTCATGGTCGCAGGGCACCCCATCCTGGTTGCAGAACTCCCTCACACGAGTCCGCCCTATCCGGCAAAGTCTGGAAATGCCAATATGTCTTCGGCATCGCTGACAAGCAGCATCGCATGAATCATCTCCTGTGGCATGTAGTAGGCTAACATCATCGGCATTCCAGCCCATGACTTTAGGGTTTAAGGCTTCAGGTCTGTTTCGGCTGTCAGTAGCACCCAAAGTTGCCTAGTGCGCAGTCTTGTTTGGGCACTCTTTCAGGGTTTCGGGCTTTCTGTGTCGGGGTTCGGAGTTACTTGGAGGTTCAGGGGTAGTTATAAGCGGGGTTATAAGTCCCCTAATATGGGTTATAAGTACAGTTACCCTACTTATAACTTATAACCCTATACTTATAAGTACCCATGAACCTCCAAGTAGGATTCAGGGCTCCCAAGGCTCAGAGGCACTGGAATTTGAGGCTTTAGGCCCGTTGTCAGGACTCAGGTTCAGAATTGAAAGTTAAGGTTTGGGTTTCGGGTGAGGGTTTGGGGTGAAGCTTTAGGGTTAGGGTTCAGGGTCAGGGTTTAGGGGTGTAGGTTTCAGCTAGATTGTCGGGAACGTATGCTCGTAGCATACTTCTCTAGGACTTGCCTTGATCTGTGTTCACACCCACACAAGACTCAATATTGCCGGCTACACTCTAAACCCCGAACCCGAACCTGTCCAGAAAGCGACAGGGCCCATTCGTCAGAGTTACAGCTCTACAGCGGGGCATTAAGCCCGAATAGAGTATTAAGAGGATCAGATAACGAAAAAGTCAGGCCTCAACAGTACACCGTACACCCCAAGCCCGATCTGCCCAAACTAAGAATTCCACGATCTCTCGCTCTCTCTCTCTCTCTCCCTCTCCCTCTCCCTCTCCCTCTCCCTCTCCCTCTCCCTCTCCCTCCCC
>BGNK01002552.1:0-75515 GCA_003297005.1 Symbiodinium sp. clade A Y106 | reverse complement strand
TCCCTCCCTCCCTCCCTCTCTCTCTCTCTTGCGTAATTTCCGCCTGATCATGAAAATCCTAGGCTTGCGAGCTTCAAGCCCGAACTCCTGAAGCCTAAGCTCTTTTGACGGGGGATCCTCAGATTCGGTAATGGACTTATCTGGCCATGTGCCGTAATAGCCACAGCATTGTTGTGCTTTTGCTCGGGCTCGTATAGGGTTCCCAAGGGTCTTCACGTCAACGCCTTACTAACAAGACGAGGGTGTGGGGGTTAGTTTTGCAGGATCATTGAAGTTGTCGCGACTAGAAAGCGACTAAGTATACAGGGCTCTTTTCATATCAGGATATTGGTGAGCAGGATTTGCGGGTTAAGGGTTTAGGCTTACATGGGGGCTTGCTGGCTTCGGATCTTGCCGGAAACCGTCTGAAATCGAGCCACAGGGGCTGAGGTTTCAAGTGCAAATCTTCTGCACTAACCTGCGTAGAGGCTTCGCTTCCCACGAGCCGTAAAACCTCGCAACACCCTAAAACCTGCACTGAACAAGACGACAGTAATACAGGGCAGTAATATAAGTAATATTATAATACTTCAATAGATTAACACAGGGCTTTAAAGGGAATCTGCGACTAGAACTATAAGGTCGAAAATCGGATAGCCGCTAAGTGCCCAGACCCCATCATTGAATCCTAGTAAGAGCCCTGCAAGGAACGCTAAACCTCAAAGAATTACCGCAAGGCTCGAACTAGCCCAAAAGCCTCACACAATGTGGCACGATCATCGGGTCCAAAACCCTTAAACAACACAAAACCTTGAAGCCTTGGAGACAAGCATTGCTTAAACCCACCGTCCACCTGTATCATAGAAGCTCACCGAAGTGGCTCGCATGTAAAGCCAACCTAGCCCTACCCCAGCAATTGTAGTCTTATGAGGAATAAGGCTCAAGATCTTCTAAAAGCCGCATGAGCCATGGTCATTGGGTCCAATAGCCATGAATAAATGTGAGTCCTTAGATCGTTCGAGTATATACGCAAACAAGTTTGTCCCAATTGTCGCTCCACTCGCAGCTTTGAGCTTGTTCCTAAGTCCACCTAGACCCTCCATCTACCCTGTATTAGACCCTAAATGCCCCTTATTTGGGACCATATACCCCTATTTGAGGGTACAAGGAGGGTCCTGGCAAGGATCCGTTCACTAGACCCCTAGTCCGATCAAACCCTGATGAAACGGGTTAGGGTGTTGTAGGGTAGTAAGGGTTTTGGGGTCTCGGGGTACAAAACAGTCTCAGCAATCTCCGATGCGCTTGGAGGTTCATGGGTAGTTATAAGGAGGGTTATAAGTAGGGTAACTATACTTATAACCCATATCAGGGGACTTATAACCCCACTTACAATTACCCCGAAACCCTATAGATCCCTTAAAGGAACCCTAAAGGAACCCCATTACCCCACTTATAACTACCCCAAGAAACAAGCGCAAGCATGCCACGGGTGCCCGAAACGACGCTGCCGCAGGAGACCAGGCCCGTCTGAAGCAAGAGCCGTTATCGGCTTACAGGGCTTTTATGGTTTAGGGTTTTAGGGTTTAGGGTTTTAGGGTTTAGGGTTTGGGGTTTAGGGTTTGTGGTTCAGGGTTTAGTGCTTTAGGTTTTTAGGGTGTTGGGGTTTGAGGGTGGTTCGGGGTTTGGGTTTTAGTCGAAGTGACCCACTGACAACTAGGCGTCTCTGTTCCGGGACTTTGCATCGAGACTTTCCAGTTCAGGATTTGGGTAGTTCTCTAAATTAGGGTCCCTTTTAGGTCCTCAAAATAATAATACGACAGCCTTGCAAAAAGAACTCTAAAAGGGGCCCTACTTTAGAGAACCACCCAATTGAAAACGCAGTATCAGGAGGTCAAGACTTGCCTTTCTGAAGCTTTCGTGAGATCTCTGTGGCCCAAAATGCGAAGCCCTGTAAGCGGCTACCTAAAACCTCCGAAAGGCAGGTAAGATAATGGCCCAATACGTACAGTGTGCGATTAAGAGCTCTAGCGACTGCTTCTGGGTGGGTTGGGTTTGATGTGGGGTCCGGAGCAATTGCTAGGTTCACTTGAAACCCTGAAACACAGGCAATTACCCCTTACTTGTCAGTCAGTCTCAATGCAAAGACCGTCAGACTGTTGCGCAGTTTGGGCCGCTGAAGTTTTGCCAACAAACTTCATTGAATGTATGCAAAATATCATGACGATGTGGTTCGCACGCTTCCCGACAAAAGACTATAGTTTCCTTGGTCGCGTTAAACTTCCGCAACTACAATGAAGCCGCTTGACCACATGTTCCGGATGCTGCAAACTGCTCCAGCTGCATGCAGGTAGAACACACAATTTCCAAGCAGCGGAACAATGCCGGCTTCCAATCGTTAATCTGTCTGCTGTCTGATGTACTGAAGTGGGTTCATGAATCAGGATCCTGCGTTAAGCCATGTCGATGCGCCTGGTCGTGCTCAATGTTGGCCACCGGCGAGACCTTGTGCATTCGTGGGGCTTCACAGAACCAAACCCCGACACATCAGAGGCCTTGGCTCCGAACGCGAGACCCCGCAAGCCAGGATCCCACATGTGTATCCAAGAACCCTAAGTTTTGTAATGAATGTGGCCGAAATCGTGGGTTTATGACCTGCTTGCTCGGGTTTGGGAATGCAGGTGCATGCTGACAGTTGAACATGCGCCGGCCGTACAGCAAGGCTTTGGCATTTACTTGAAAGGACTTGGCTGTGGGGGCATTCGAGATGGGATGGCCGCAGCAAGCCGAAAAGCCCCACCCGGTGTGCATGTCCGGCATGCCAGTCGGAAGGAGATGAACAGATAAAAGCCGAACGGCGAAAGTATGAGTGCAAGGGGCAACTCGAAATCAGGTGTACATATGCATTCGTACACCTATGCACAAAGATCTGTACCAGAGAGAGGAGGTGGAGAGGTGGAAGCAGAGAGGGAGAGGGAGAAAGGTCTGTCGCGTGTGCGTGATTCCTATAGTCTCCATTGTAGCTCCTTTTTTAGGGTTACCTTATAGGATCCGAACTATAAACTTGGTCTAACCAAAAAAAGGAACTACAATGGAGACTATAGATAGTTTGCAGGTTCATCCCTCTCGGACACCACCGGCTCCGGGGGCTTGTTGCTTCGGGAAACGGGGTGCCGGCTACTGATACAGGGGCCTCAATCATTACCTATACTATTTTGGGGGTTCCTCAGTATAAAGAATACCAAAGCCCTATTCTAATTATTAAGGCCCCTATAGTACTTGAGGACCACACTGCGTAGACGCTGCCGCCAATGGAAACGTCAACGCCTGAGCTCGAGAAGCATCTTCTGGGAGTCGATTTCAACAGTCCCCGAAACTATTAGGAAATCCTGAAAGGAGTCTGTAAGGGATCTATAGTAGGGTTCTATACTAGGGGCCTAAATATGATTACCAATACTATTTTGGGGGAATTAAACTCAACCATAGGGGACATTAAAAACGATCCTAAATCGATACCTCGTCTTTGTCGAAACACAGGTCCACGAGAGGGAAGGACTCGAACCTTCCTGTAGTATACCTGGACGCTGAAACAACCTTCCCTTTTTCAGGACTTGTATAATTAAGGAAGTCATGATAAGAAACCATAAAGAGGTAGGTTATTTCTTTGGGGTTGAGGTATGGTCTAGAGATGTGTGTTTATGTTTTCTGGGATCAGGGCTTTGGGATCTATAGCCTCCAGCAGTTCCTTGCTTGCCTTGTCTTCTTTATACTAGTACCAGAAGGTCGTGACAAAAAAGTTGATTCGCAAAAAGACAAGTGCAAGGTCTGGCCGCGGTCTAAGAACTTACGGCTTCATGTCGGCCTAGTTCGGGAGTCGATTTTGAGGCTGAGGGTATACGAGGTTGGCCTTGCGCTTTCTGACCAGGCATGTAGAGAACGACTTGGGTAGCTGAGAAAACAAATTCTGACAACGGGCTTAAGGAACTCTGCCGGTTGATTCAAAGTCGGCCTCTTCGCAATCGACATAAGACCTATAGCCTGCAAGCCTGAAACCTCACGCCTTAGAGCTTAAGCCTGAGCTCGCCCCCCGGAACCGCACATCCTTGGGCGCAATACCTTGGCCCTGGAATACCTATACTATACCCACCTAATCTCCCGAAACCCTGTCACACCTCTCCCCTACCCCCTCATCAATCCAAGTAAACCTCCCGACCCCTGCAACACTGTCCCCCCCCCCCCCTAAAATCCGAAATCCTGAACCAAAAAACGCCAAACCTGAACCGCTACATCCCGAATCCTAAACCCTTAGCCCTAAATAAACCTACACCCTCCCCCCAACCCTAAAGCCTAAACCGCTAAACCCTAAACCCTAAGCCCTAACCCTAAACCCCTAAACGCTAAACCCTACGTTGCCCTAAACCCCGAGCCCTCAAGAACAAACGAGCCAAGAGGCTGCCCGTGGTGAGGCAAAGCTTGTGGCAGCTGTGGCTGTCCGTAAGCCTCGGTTATGGTTTGGGGTTTATTTTAGGGCTCCATAAGGGATCTAGAGTGTTTTTTTAGGCGCCGTTTTCCTCTCAGCTTACGGAAGCCTGTTTAAGGCAGGCATGTTGGCCAAGCCGTTTGTCAGCCCGACCCTATAGGGTTTAGGGTCTAAGGTTTAAGGTTCAGGGTTTACGGTTTGGGGTTTAGGGTTGACGGTGGCTTCAAAGGCCTTTGGGCTTCTTAGGGGCAGAGTACCCTCGCCCAAAAACGGTTAACATTTTCGATTACGGTAGGGTTATATGAATCACAAAAAGGAAAGGTTACCTACTCAGCTACTAAGTTGGGCTTTTACATGGCAACATAGGGGGCTTTGATGATTGCAACAAGGTTTTGGGGTCTGTGATATGTAGTATAGATGCAAATAAGCGCTACAAGGGAATACCAGGGAATAACATACCTACTTGTCGGGTATCATGGGGAACCAAAGGTTAACCTTTCTCATAATATAAGGATTATAAAGATACTACCCCAAAAGTTTCATAATATAAGGATTATATAGGGATTTTGCTACCCCAAAAAGGTTAAAGGTTACCTACTCTACTACTAGGCATAACCTGATCCCGGCCTCGGGGGTCCCCACGAGCCAACAACGATAACCTGTGCCTCGCTTCCCTCGCGATCTCGAGACTTACCTTTGGTTAGTAGGGAATGGAGGAATGGGGTACAATTATAACTACCATTACTACCATTCTTCCATTCCCTACTAACCAAAGGTAGGGAGATCGATCCAGCATACCACTACTCTTTTTATAGTTGGTTTATGCCATTACCTACTTTTGGTGCTTTCGACAAAGCAAAAACCAATGTAGACTCAACATATTCGCACAAGAGCCCACTTTTAAATCGACCCTGAAATCGATCGACACACGAATGTTACCCGGGGCAGCACACGCACTGGCCCCAGGCAAAAGCAATGTGAAAACTGACAGCCTCTTTAATAAAGAGGGTGGAAGACGGGGTGACTATAATAACTTAACACATTCGCACCACAAAGGGGAACATCAAGAACAGAGTGGCGGAGAGAAGGGGCAACGAAACAACCAAGCGGAGCCTCGTCAAGCAACATAGGTTATGAACCTGTTAAGTTTTTGTAATTTGCTGGTATTACGATTAGTATTGTGAGTATCGTTATGAGAGATATTCCTTTTGTGCACCATGCATGTGCCCTGGGGCAAGCGCAGGCCGTTCGAGCAAGTCAAATTCAGGATGCCGTGGTAGCCACTGTCCAACCTCGAAGATGGAAGGGTGTCGGGTTTGCATAAGGGTTTAGGGTTTGGAGGGTTTAGGGTTCAGGGTTTAGGGGTTTAGGGCTTAGGGTTTACGGTTTAGGGGTTTAGGGCTTAGGGTTTAGGGGTTTTGGGACAGCGATGTCGACGTTGTAGTAGCAACAGCTGTTGCTGCCAGTGTGGTTTGTACTTGTAAGAGTTGGGCTCAGGCCTTTGACTTGAGCTTCCACTAAACCGTAAACCCTAATCCGTAAACCGCAAACTCTCCCTAAACCCTAAACCCCTAAACCCTAAACCCCTAAACCCCTAAACCCTAAACCCTAAGCCCTAAACCCTAAACCCTAAACCCTAAGCCCCTAAACCCTCTAAACCCTAAACCCTAAGCCCCGAAATTTTGGCAAACCCTCAGTCCCTACCCAAGAGTCCCAAAGTCTAAGACTGCTTGAAGGGGAAGGGGACTTAGTAAGGGTTCCTAAAGGGCTCCTTAAAGGGATCTATGGGGTTCCTTAAAGGGATCTATGGGGTTTAGGGTTTAGAGTCTACTTGAAGGGGCAGGGGTTATAAGTAGGGTTATAATTAGGGTAACTCCATTTAGGGCACTTATAACTCTACTTATACCCTACTTACTAAGTCCCCTGCCCTTTCAAGTAGGGTCTGAGCATCTAATATAGGGGCCTGCCTAAACATTTAGGTCTATAAGGGGCTACTATGAGGTTATTCTAGGGATTTTGGTATAGGGGCCTTAATAAATACCTATACTATTTTTTTGGGGGGGGGATTCTTTATTATAGTTATAATATAATGGGCTCCAAATCCTATTCTAATTATTAAGGCTCCTATTTAAATGTATACCACTATACTAGACCTATAGCCGTGCCACACATCGAACTCTAAAGCCCTGAAGCGTCCTGAAGCCCTAAAGCGCTAACCCCGTAACGCGGCAAAATCCGAAAGCTCTCAACCCTTTACCCTAAGACACCGCAAAATCCCAAGACCCGGAGCCTCCGAACTGCTATGCCCCTGAACTCCTCATCTGTGGACCGGTTACAGGATGAGTTTGGTGAGCAGGGGCTGGGGTTTAAGGTTTAGGTTTTGGGTGTAAGGTTCAATTAGGGCTCAGGGTTGGGGGTGTTGGACTTTGGATTTCAGGGTTTAGGGCTTGGAGTGTAGGGTTTAGGGTTCGGGGTGTAGTGTAGGGTCAAACTTAGGTTCAGGATATGGGGTGCAGGGTTTAGGGCTTCCTTAAACCCTCGAGCCCTTTACCTCCATTACGACCAGCAGTGTCACTGGAATCACTAATTAGGACCGTACATGATGGATGCGAAATAAGCCTGCGCAGGAAAATGACAACAACAAACCTTCCTAAGGTCGTCTGTGCCCAACCCTCCCTAAACCCTAAACCCTAAACACCTAAACGGCTCAAACCGAAAGACAACACACCAAAGAAAGGGTCAACAGCTCGTCCGTGTCCATCAGGTTTAGGGTTTAGGATATGGGGCTTTTGGCTCAAAGTTCAGGGCACAGGGTGCAGGGCTTGGGGTATAGGCTTTAGGGCTTATAGGGACTAGGGTTTAGAATCCCGCAGGCTTGCTTAAATCTTCCAAAGGAACCTTTAATTCCAACCCTGGCTGAAACTCTGTAAAACCCTAGAAACAACTATAGAGCCCTTGTAAATGCAAAGCTGCCCTAAATGAAGCCTAAAGACTGATTCCCCTAAACCCCAAACCCTAAACCCTAAACGCTACTTCAGCATTCCCTAAACTGCCCTAAACCCCACAGCAAAGCCTAATTCCCTAAACCCCGCAACTCTTTGGTCCCCTACGTGCCGCAGCTTCTCTGCTCCGCGAATCCCGAGCTGAGCCGCGCCAGCACCGACACATCGTCAAGGACTGGGCGGTTTGCTTCGCTTTTTGCCTTTTTGCTGTGGGCTTTTGATTGGGGCTTTAAGGGAAGCTTGAGGTTTAGAAGGCTTTGCTTTGAGGTTTTTGGTTTGGCTTTATTGTGGATATCTTGTTCCGGTTGGGGTCTGTACAGTCTTGGCACGTTCTCACAGGCCAACGTAGCCATAGAAATCCTGGGTCCCGCCCCCCGAACAATAGCTTCCCCGGGCTGCCCAAGCAAAGTCCAGACAACCGCAAAGCCAGTGAACCCGCAATCGTCGATCGTTTGATAATACACAGCCTACAGCCCTAGGCCCTGAAACCCTGCGTCTTAAACCCTCCAGGCACACCCCAACTCCCTGGACCCTATACCCCACAAATCCCCAACCCCCCTAAACCCTAATTAGAAGAAGACAAGTGGTGAGAGGATGCCACGGACATCCTGCTCAAAAGAGCTTAGCATGCTGCATGTCAGCCATCTTCGCAATACCCTACGAACATCGCAGCACTAAGTCCTAAAACCCGAACCTGACACAGCCCTAAACCTCAGGGAAGCCATTGAGAACACCTTATACAGAGCTAAACTCTCTCATGTAGAGCCCCTCTGAATCCACCACCCTGCCTATGTTCAGGTTCACAAGAAAAACATCAGGGGTCTGATGAAACCCGAACTTGAACTTCTGAGTACAAAACAATTGAAGATGTTGCTTACTGTACAAAACAAATTTAAACTCTGTTCGCATTACTATATAAATACTCCGCTTACAGTGCCAGAAGACTGAGTGTGCTACCATCTCCCGCGACCACCACAGTGGTGGTCTCTCCGGGCAGACACGCCCGCTGGCAGCCAGTGATGTTCGACACATAGACCTCAGGCAATGCCCCAGGTTCACCAATTATAAGTCTCTAGGGCTTTTAGGCTTTAGGGCTCCTTTAAAGCATTCATGTAAGGATTACTATAGGCTTCAGGTTTGAAGATTCTAAGGCTTTCTACGCTCACGGTTTGGGGTTTGGAGGGTTGTGAAATTTAGCTTTGGGTCTCCAGAGCTTTGGAGTTTAGAGCTTCGAGGGTGTTTCAGGTTTTTGTTAACCTTGCTTGAAGGGGCAGGGGACTTAGTAAGTAGGTTGCCAGAAGAGTTATAAGTGCCCTAAATGGAGTTACCCTAATTATAACCCTACTCATAACCAACTTACTAAGTCCCCTGCCCCTTCAAGTATGATCTTAGGGTCATTGGGTCTTCAGTGCTTTAGAGCGGTTCTCGGGCTTTTCGGATTTAGGGCACTATGCTTTCAGGTTTTCAGTTTCACCAATTCAGTCCAAAGGGCCTGGGCGATATTCAGAGTTTTCGCGTCGGCGACTTCTGAACCCTAAACCTTAAACCCTAAACCCTACACTAAACCTTAAACTAAACCCTAAGCCCCTAAACCCCTAAACTCTAAACCCCTAAAGCCCTACGCCCTAAGCCCCTAAACCCCTAAACCCTAAACCCAAAGGCTTCCTTGCCATTTTTGATTTTTGGGACCCGGAGGCCTCGTACAAAGAGGGCGTATTCCTCTTTCCTCTCCGGGCATTCGGATTTCATCTCTCCGAGCTCCTCCTTCATCTTCTCGGCTAAGATTTAGGGGTTTAGGGTTGGGAGTTTAGGGGTTTAGGGGAAAAGATAGCTTTCCAATTCGCAGGAAAGCTCTTATACCAAGACCATTCTTGGAAGTATCGTTTCTGCCACTGCGGCATGTGAGCCCAAGGTTCGGGCTCCTTCTGCAATTCTGCAGGGACTGGTGGAGGGCTTGGGATTCAGCTACCTATGCCCCACATGAGCACGCGGGCCTGGACGGTGACCGCCCTTGACCAGGCTCAAGTCTTTAATGTAGGGGCCTTAGTAATAAGAATAGGGTCTTGGGGCCCATTAAACGATGATTACAATAAGGAACCCCCAAAGTAGTATTGGTATATTAGTAAGGCCCCTATAGTATTTGAGTCCCTGATGATGGACCCCCTAGACTCCCCCAACGTCTTAGCCTCGACAGTTTTCATTGGGCATAGACCAGGGCTTGAGAGCTACAGCTTTGCATCAGGCATCTGCCTTGAGAAGACATGGGCTGCATCGCCCCTTCGTGCGGCTTTGATTTTTCCAGGGCTTTATCCTAACATGCTGCAGCCTCTGTACACAGTGTCTTGTTGTTGGATACGATAACGGGTCTGAATACAAAACATAGTCAGTCCCTATCTGACTACGTGAGGGTAGTATGGTATACCGTACACCCCACAGCCGTATTCCGTATGAAGGACCCCAAGTTCGACCCTTTCACCTGGAAGCTCTCGCGTGCGACTGATTTAGCATTACGTTATACAGCAACCCAGTGCCGTAAACCGCTGTTGCCCTGAACAAGAGCTCCTCAAACCCTAAACCCTAAACCCTGAACCCTAAACCCTAAACCCCTAAACCCCTAAACTCTAAACCCACACTAAATCCCGACCATGGACCCTCGGACGTTTCTCTGAGACTCCAGCGCCGTCATCGCATGTCAAGTAGGCATTGCCGTCGTACATGCCTGAGAAACCCAAACTACGGTGCGGCCTAAACCCCTAAGCCCTGCAACCACACCCTGAACCCTAAAACACCCACCAAAAACCTCACCTAAAGAATCTACCCCAAACCATATGCTCAGTTTAAAGTAGAATCCTGAATCAAGGGGTTTGGGGTCTCAAGGTAACGTGTCAAACTAGACGACTGATAACCAAACTAATTAGGTTGTTGGCTTTTGATTTTGAAATAGGGATCAACACTAATGTAGGAACCTGATTAAGAAGCCTTGGGTCTTTATTGGGGTGCTTAATATGAATCCTACTATGATGGGGTTATAGGCCCAGGGTTTTTTAGCCAGGTTCCTACATTATTACGCAAGAAACAACCTACAACTGTATTGGGGAACCGTAAGCGGAACCACTGTGCAAGCGTGTACAGTCTTTGTGAGAACCTCACAACCCCCAACAAACCCTTACACAAAAAAACCCAATACCAAAAAAGCACTCTTCTAAACCGAGACTAGGAAAACCCGATAAAACTCTGTATCGAGAATTTAAACCTAGTAGCCTGAACCTCTCAACCCTGAAGCACCCTGAACTAGAGGGGTCGTAATAATCAGAATAGGGTTTGGGGGTGTAGTATACCATAATTAGAATAGCAAACCCTAACAAACCCCCAAAATAGTATAGGTAGTTTTTAGACCCCTATAGAACACCTGTCTGCTCCAAGGGGCTGCTAATGAAGGTCGCGCAAGGAATCATGGACTCTGACCCATGGATGTCAGTGTCCTGGCAGGCTTTTATAAGCATTTCAAGGATCCCTTAAAGGATCCCTTAATGGAACTTTTCAAGCATCCCTTGGGTTCGTTGGGGTCTGGAACGAGGGGTAGGGTTTTGGGCTTCCGTGATCGCATTTGTTTGGTCTTTCAAAGTGGGTGCTCGAGGCCGGCTTTACGTCTCTTTCGTTTTTCTACGGGCCTCATAATTGCCTATACTATTTTGGGGGATCCTTATTAGATATATAGTATAATGGGGCCCAAAACCCTATTCCAATTATTAAGGCCCCAATAGTATATGATTAAGCTTGGGGCCTTGAGTGGGTAGGAGAGGCATAGAAGAGTTGAAGCGCTTTCATCGCAGTCATCTCGAAGCTATCCAACCCCGGACGTAAATGCAATTAACAAACATCATCCGCAAAGGTACAGCCATGGCAAGGACTAGCTACAGCATCAACTGAACCACAAAACAATACGAAGGGCCGCCCCTACATTACAAGACCTTCCAGTCTCAAGCACAAAACCCGAAATCCTGATCGCTCCACAGACCCCAAGTTCTGTTTCTTAGTTGCTGAGTTCATAGGCCCCCCAAAGTGTACACTTTTGGTTTTATAGTGGGTAACATTATCCCAAAAAGTGTAAAGGGTTTCGAGTTTGGGGTTTAGGGTTTGGGGCTTGGGGTTGAATTTCGGGTTCAGGGTTTATGCCGGTGCTAGGTTTAAGGCTACTATGCCTGTGCCATCCTACAGGCGAAGTCAATAAGTCTATAGATTCAGGGTTTGGGGCCTTCTTGTACGAACCCTGTATGCTTTCCAGGAGGGCCATGAAGGAGCCTTTATGGAGCTCTTTATAACTGAACGGTTAAAGCTATGACGGAGCCCCTAAAGCAACACGATGAACGTAGCCGGAGGCACGGATTCGGTGGCATTGCAGGGAGCATTGCAAGCCTCAAAAGGCTTCAGGAGAACCGGGCATGGCATGGCTTAGGGTTCTCTTGGGCCTTGGGGTTTAAGGTTTAGGGCTGAGGGTTCAGGGTTTAGGGTTTTTTCGATTCAGGGTTCTCTTGGGCCTTGGGGTTTAAGGTTTAGGGCTTAGGGTTCAGGGCTTAGGGTTTTTTCGATTCAGGGTTCTCTTGGGCCTTGGGGTTTAAGGTTTAGGGCTTAGGGTTCAGGGCTTAGGGTTTTTTCGATTCAGAGTTCTCTTGGGCCTTGGGGTTTAAGGTTTAGGGTTCCAGGTTGAGAGTTGAAGCTCCAGGGTGCAGGGTTCAAGGCCCAGGGGTTCAATATCGGGGAGTAGGGTTTCGGGTTTAGGGTTTAGGGATTTGGCTCATCTTGGGTTTGGGGCTCCTTTTGTATGTGGTCGTCTTATTGGGCCTTGAAGGTTGTCTAGGAAATGTCTGGAATGCCCCTTTAGGAGTAATTACGGGTAATTTTTACTTTTCCCATTGCCCGCTCATGTTTGCAGGAGAGGTCAAGAACTACAAAGGAACAAGGGGTCCCTGGGTTCAGAGCCATACCATATGGGATTCAACAAGGCTGCCTGCCATGTGCTTACAAACCCCAAACCAAGCTTTGGTCTATATCGTTCATAAGTCGGATCGATGGAAATCATGGGCCTTTCGGGGCTTGTGCTGCTGGGGTCTGTGGGATTTAGGCAGTTTCGTAGTTTCGTCTTCTCTCCGCGATGAGTTAGGGTCCATGGGCTGCAGCAGAGACATGAGTACCAGCGTTGCTCTTACGAAAGAGCCATAGGCCCGAGACCCAACCCCAATTGCTAAGCCCTGAACCTAGATTCACCTTCGGGCTACTCGGCTTCAATGGGAAGACCCCCTAAAAAGAGCATAAGAGTACTACTGGCCGACCTAGGCACCGTAAACTTAATTCCACTGATTGAAAATGTGGGCAGTAATGTTTAGCATCGGGCTTGGGATTCTTATATATAGGGACTACCACAGCCTAAATCCTGAGGTCCCTGGCCCAAAAGGGGCTTGGTGCGTTAATTATGGTAGGAGTAGATAACAGCATTGTGAACCATTCAGAAAGTCAGACCGCTGCAATCTGTCGCTTTGGGCCCGGGCAGATGCATTGGTCCTGACTTGCCCTCCGATGCACGTGTACGAGATCTGCGGAGCAGCCAAAGAATTTCTGTCTGGTTCTTAAGTAGGGAATGGGTTATGGGGACTACTTCAGGGGATCCTCCATTCCCTCCTAAGCACCAGCCAGATTTTTTCTGGAAGAGGGGGGTTAGACTTGGGGTTTCGTCTTTGCAACCCCAAGCCTAAAACCCTAAACTTGGGCTGTAGAGTTCATGTTAACTCACTGGCCCAACACCCAAGGAAATAAAAGTAAAAACTTCCAGAATCGACTACCTTATAAGAACCCCAAAAGTTTTGAGTTTACAGCCAATAAGTATGCTCAAACTGGGACCATGATGAGCCAGTACTGCTCATTTCTTTGGGCTTTTATATGCAATCCAACGGATGACATTTGTTCTTCGGGGATCATCAGGGTCTTGGGATGGATTAGCTGCCACGGTTTAGGATCTTTACAGGTAAGCGTGCGCGGGAACTTAAGTTTAAGGCGTGAACACAGAAGCTCGACCCTACGTCCCAAACTCCAAACAAAACCTTGTAGACCCTTTTGAACCCTTACATATAAACCCTACTCAACCCTTATAAACCCTAGTAAACCCTGATAAACCCTTTACTATATACATCCGCAAACCCACTAAAACGTTGAACCCCGGGTTCTCTCTGAGCGAAGCCTCGCCCACGAGCTCCGGCTGAATGATGGAGCAGTTGTCGTAATAAGCTGGGCACTTCGATTATAGGGTTCAGGGCTTTGGGGTGTAATCTAGAGCTTCGGGATCCTATATATAGCAGAAGGCAGAAAGTTGGAACATCATTGGCCTCATGCCCTTACAGTAGAGTATAGGGAATCCCAGCATGAATCCTCCTAAAACTATGTTCCAACTTTCTGGGGTTCACTGTAGGGTTCAGAAACTAGGCCTTAGGGCATGCGGGGTCTCGAGTAACACATCTTTGGACCCGGAACCCCTCGGCTGAATAACTTGTGAATGCGGTTGTCATAATTACCCGAGTAAGGGCTCCTCACAACAAGCATATAACACATATACTACTTTCCTGATCCTTCAAGTAGGTTCCTCGCATTTCGGGCTGAGTTAGACTCAGGGCTCGCGGGCCCCTACCGGAGTCTCCCGTTTAGTTCCGTCATTGGATTTGCCTGTCTCATGGCAACCCCCAGGCACAGCATGTAGCCTAGGAGACTTTTCGTTACCAAATAGCTTCGGAGAAGGGGTTTTCGGTAATGTCTTTCATTCCAGGCTTAGCATTACCTTAACCCACCAGAACCTACTTTTTTGTCGGGTCCCTGAAAATTCCATATTGGGGTGTATAATAAGAACCGACAAAAAAGTAGGGTTTGGTAGGTGAAGGTAGGTTTAGAGTTTTGGGTCTTGGGTTGGATGGCTTGAGGCTTCTTATAAGGTCTAGGGATGTGAGAAAAGGGATCATTTCGTCGCTATTCCACGACCCAGTCTCTAGAATAGCCAGCGGCCCTTAGAGACCCGGGAACCCTATTCGAAGTATTAAGGCTCCTATATTATGGTGCCCTTATAGATCCCTTCCAGTAGCCCTTAGAGACCCCTTTCTCAGTTAAGGTCACCGGCCCGGCCCTGCAATAGGACAGGCGGAACAGCATTCCCAGGTGCTTTGCTTAGTTGCTGAGTTCATAAGCCCCCCCAAAGTGTACACTTTTAGCTTTCTAGTGGGTGATATTATCCCAAAAAGTGTAAAGTGTATCCACTCAGCTACTAAGTTTGTTGATAAGCGTTTCGGGCTTACGGCAAGGATCCATGGGAACTTATCGACGTTACAGAGCTTGCCCGATTTTGTGCCCAGAGCCTGCCAGGTGCAGAAGGCAAATCACCAAAGCCTTGCATACGAAACCCTAAGCCCCAAAGAACCAGTCTCCAATATCGCCGCTGAACCACACACAAGCTATTCCTTGAATCACCAATATACCATAGTATACCTAAACCCCACCGGTCCTCAAAACCAGCAGAGCCAGAGACAGATCTTACAACACCCTTAGAGCAGTAGACAGTAAACTTTACCAGACCGTCATACCGGTCGAGCAGCCGAAATAAGGAGGCAAAGTCGGCTCCGTTGCGGTGAAATTCTCCTGCCATGTTAGAGGCTCTTCTCACTTAATTTAGGGGCCTAAGATACTATTTTGGGGTTCCTTATTATACTTATAGTATGATATACCCCAAAACCCTCATTAAGGCCCCTATAGTAGGAGCTTTAGCGCTGCCGGTTTGGGATCTAGGCTTGAGGCTTGGGCTCACGTACCTGTTCGGGGTTGCGAGTTCTCAAAGAGAAGGAGCTAGAGCTAGAGAGCCCAAAATCCTTAAATTGATAAAGGACTCCACCATAAAGACATAGAAGGATCCGTAAATCACAGGGTTTCCACTGTGGGAGGTCAGTTTGAGGTCGCAGAGAAACGCTCCGATGCACTCCTCCATCGATCTCGTTGCCTCCTCTTCGTAGCAACTCTCGGAAGTGGGACAACGCCAAGCCATTACGGCGTACAGCGGCGAAAAAAGTCTGCTCCCCGCCGGGGGCTTCTTAGGTACCATCACTCCTTCGTTTATGCTTTGGGAGCCGGTTCTTTCATGTTCAGAGTCTTCCAATACGCGCGTGCTCGTATTGTGCTCATCGACGAAGTGGCTCTTCTCATCATCCTGCAGGTCGGGGGGCCGGGCGTTTTGGCTGTGGCGGCCTGCCAGCGCCAAAACGTGGGCCGCCAGCCTTTGGCTGGAGGGGCCTGGCTTTCAACATGATGATTAAACCACGTCTCCGATTGCCAACTGCCCAGCTGATGTACTATGCAAGTTACCATCATCGGCAGCGAAATCGGTTGAGACATCCTCGTCTACGATCCATCTCTTCCCTTGCCCGGCCGGAAAACCAAGGCGCTTAACCGTCTCAACCTGTAGATCGTTACGTAACCACGGTATTTATGCAACCAGGATATGCAGGCTCGTCGTCCGACAACATGAGGCAACGAGTGGAAGGTCATGGTGAGGCACGGACTATACCATAAACAATAAATCTAAGGGATCCCGAAATCAATACGCAATAACAAGTCGCATAAGGCAGGGTCCGTATTTCAAAATAAACGGCTTTGGGGGTTATCCGGTACCTGAAATCATATTAGGGGCCCCTCCATGAGTGTCGGACTCTTTCCTTAAGGGTCCAAAGGACCCAATAATTAGGTACTCGGGTTTAGGATAGTAGATATGTAGGTTACTATTTTGGAGAGTATATGATAATTATGTACTTGGACCCTTCGGGTTTGGGTCAAGGGCTGCAGATTAAGGGCTGGGCTTGAGGGTTCAGGGTGAAGGTTTGGGGTTTAAGGGGTAAGGGTTCAAGGATGCTCTGAATTCGTGGCTTCGGCATGATTTCAAGGGTCCTCTTCAGGCTGATAGCCCCCATATCGGGCATTAAATGTCCTGCAAATTCTTGCAGGGTATCTGTGAAGCAAGGGGGTACCTACACCGTACGTTACAAGCAGCAATTCACAGCGCCCCCGGAGAACACCCGACACCCCCAAAGCCCTTAGCCCTGTTCGCAGCCATATACGGGTATCCCGGTCCTACAAAATCTAAGTCAACTGAAGGCCCCGAACAAGGATACTTCGGGGCATCAGTGAAAACTCTGAACTCAGATCTTAGATCCAAACCTGCAGCGTGCTTTCGTGTGTGACCATAGAGCTCAAAAGGCCAAAAATCCTCGCCCTAAACCCGAAGTCCAAAGCCGTAAACCTCGAAGCCACAAACCTAAACCCTAAACACAGCAGTAAACCGAAAACTCCCTAAAGCCAATCCAAAAATAGAGTTTTTTTATGCACCCTGATCTAGGACCCCCACGCCCCAAACCTAAACCCTTAAACCCTGCCTAGACCCCCCTATCTGACCCCAAATAACCACCATTCAGGACCCTAAGGGCTCTGTTAAAGAGCACTTGGGGGCCCTGGTACACCCTGAGACCCTAAACCCTACAGTAATACAAAAGGCTTAAAGGTTCCAGGGTTCAATCCCTACTAAGGCGCAGGCGTCATCCATTCTCGGATCTGGGCCTCTCACTGGGAGTTTAGGTTTCGGGGGTGAGGATGAGGGATGTGGGATTTGGGGTGTAGGACTTGTGTTCAAGGGTTAGGCTTCAGGGTGTCAGGTTTAGGAGCGTTTAGGCGATTTGTGGGTTAGGGGTTTTAGTGGTCTTTTGTTCTCTCTTCACATGTGTCTCAGTGTGGGCAGTGTGGGGTGGTTCTTTCAAATGTTCTGCACGAAGTTACGCATCTGTATCCAGTTTATCGAAACCAAGACCTCAGGTCCATGTACATGCCTCGTCTAACGATAGTTCTCGACAAGTCTCCACACCGCTTTTCATCCGGGACGTTGTCTCGGTATGGGTGTGCTAGGAGACCCTAAGGGTCCATGTACCCAAACAGTATATACTTTGACCTTAAAGTAGTCCCTGTATAAGTACTTTGGGGCCAAAGTATATACTATTTGGGTACTTGGACCCGTAGGGAGATGCATCAGTTTCGCTTAGCCATCGGGCTTGTTGAGGCAGCCAGCACTAAAGGCTCTAGTCCGTAGCCGTTCGCCGTTGGCATGATCCTTCAGCCGTTGCCCCAAGGTCCACCTCATCAATTCGGTGGAGACTTCCCCGATCCCCATCCGTTCGGTCGAGGTCAGCTTGCTCGACTTGCGACATGGCTTTTCTTGTACTCAGTGCTTGGGAGCCAACTGCAAGTGCAGCTCAGACAGTTTCCGCGGGTACAGGATGTGGGGTGTAGCATGGGGCTCGTGCACCGCTCGCCATCAAACTTAGGATTTCATAGTCTTGGCATGACTACACATATTTTCCGGGCCTTACTTCGGACATGCCAGTCAGTCTACCTTGAATATACCCCGAGCCACGGCTAAGGCTTGCATTCTTCAAGCTTATGCATATCGTAGCTTGAATCTCAGTCTCTGACGAGGTTTTCGGTAGAATCCACAACACTCCTCTACACCCCTCAGGCATCCAGCCGCGAAGCACTAGAGCCGAAAAAAACGGAGGGGAAAAGTCCGAAAACTTACCCGCAGGACCCACATATTTACTACTCAAACACTCCCCTCGATACCAAAGCTAAGGATGGCTAGTATCCTGAGACCAAATACCCCATGACGACCCATGCTGAGTAAACCTGTCCTCTTTTCTCTGAGGGGCTGCATACTTGTTTTTCGCTAGAGGAAGGATGTTTTGCGCGGGGCCTACATCTGGGCTTCGACCAGTTGGTTTACACCCCAAAACATGCACCCGACAGCATTTTGTCCACCCCTCTAACATATTGAAGCAAAAGCTTATTGAATTGGTTTCTCTAGGTACAACTTGGGCATCAAATACACTGCATTTTGCATCCCGCTTGCATGCTCCGACTAACAGCCTAGCTGGGCCTAGCTGCTCGTTTGAGGCCTGTAGCTCTGGGTCCTTTGGCTTCAGGCCCCAAGCGCTGCATGGTTGTATTAACAAGGCTTTGGAGCAGTTTAGAAGTGTTGTATATATTGCGGGTTCGCGGTTTGTGTAGAAGGTGTGGGAGTGCAGGATTTCGTGGGCTTTGGGCTTTGGGTGTTGTGTTCATTAGATTTCGGGCCTACATGGAGCAGGCTGGTCAGGTTGGGTGGTGATAGGATATTGATGCCGCGCCGTTTTCATTCTCGACGGCCAAATCCGAAAACCCCGAATGCCGCAAAGACAGCGACCATAAAACACACGAACATCCTTGGACGTCCAAAAGCGAAAACCGAAAAATTCGAAAGCCCTAGCAACACTTTCTTGGGGTTACGCTTCTGGACTCATGGGAAACCCTAAGGCATGAGGTTTTGGGTTCATTAGAGGTTTGAGCATTTATTAATTAGGGTTGATGGGGTTGAGAGGTTGAAGGGTTCAGTTTTTTTGATGCATGGAATCTTGAGCCCTTCGTCCACTCTTGCGTAAGGTAAGGAGCGCACATGGCAGAGGAATGCAGGCTTCCCCAACCACCTGAGCTCTCGCCAAAGAAAGACAGCAAGCCGGGAAGCAGAATCACAGTTGGGGGCGTACCTAAACCCCCAAAACTAGGTAGAATAATGGCCCCATACCTTTCGAAGGCAATTATTCCACATACTTTTGGGGTCCAGGTAGGCAGTTTCGGATCAGACATGAAGATCTATCTCCGATCTTTCTTTTGATCTCTGTACTCTGTTCCATGTGTACCTACTTGTACACATATACATATGTAATATACATATATATATACACACACAATGTATGTATGTATGTATGTATGTATGTATGTAGGTATGTATGTATATATTTATTTATATTACACACACACACACACACACGCACACCTCCGTGCTTATGCCTACATGAGCATGCAGGCATGCGAGTAGTTCTCTGAAAGAGGCCGGGCCTAATTTAGAGAACCACCCAATGTATGTAAGTCGTGAACCATTTCAATATACGGCTTTTCTCGAGTTCGGCAGCCTCAGAACCAACCAAGACACAGAGACTCTAAATGGGTGGCCAGGTTAATTTAGGGTTGAGGGCTTAGGGTTTAGGGTACTACTACAGAGTGTCTGCACAATATAGGGGACTAAGTAGTTACCTATACAATGTTGGGGCTCCTTATTATAAGCAAATCGCAATAATATACCCCGAAAACCCCTTCTAAACGGTAAGGCTCCCGATTTTAATCAACAGCATGATGTTCCAGCGCTCCAATCATAAAGGCCCCCATTTCAATAAAACAAAATGATATTCCAGCAAAGGCACGGTGGACACATCGTCGATGCACTGCACATCTATGGTGCCCTCGTATCCCGGCCAGAAGGCACCTGAGACGAGTCGTCAAAAAGGCTGCTGTAAGATTAATCTAGGAACCTGCTTAGGGAACCTTGGGCCCTTTATTAGGGTTCCATAAGGTTTCCTTTAAAGGGTACGATAAGGGTACTATAAGGGTTTTGCGGGCTTAATGTAGGAACCTGATTAAGAAACCTTGGGCCTTTATTACGGTTCTTCATATGAATCCTACTATTTTGGGGGTTATAGGCCCAGGGTTTCTTAATCAGGTTCCTACATTACTCTCAGCTCTTATCCCGTGCCTCCAAACCCTAAACCCCTAAACCCTAAGCCCCTAAACCCTAAACCCCTAAACCCCTAAACCCTAAACCCTAAACCCTAAACCCCTAAACCCTAAAACCCTAAACCCCTAAACCCTAAACCCCTAAACCCTGAACCCTAAACCCCACACTCTCAGCACTTATCCTGATCTCATGGACGCGGCCCGAAGCTGATCTGGGCCTCGCTCTTTCTCTGAAGACCGAAAGATCTGAGCCATCAAACCCCTAAACTTCCCCGAAACCCCAAAAACACAAGAATCCCTAAATCCTAAACCCGAAACCTAAAACCAAAAGAAGCCCTAAATCCTAAAGCCCCAAACCCTGAAAGCAAAAGAAGCCCTCAAATTTCTAAACCCGAAACCCATTCTTAGCAGTCTTAGCACCTTCCACCATGGCCGGGCTTCTGCTGGAATTCTCCATGCCATGCCAGCTAGTTCTCTAAATCGGGGTCCCTGTTTAGGTCCTAAAAAACACGAAAAACACGTTACCCTTAAACAAGGACTCTGAAAGGGATCCCAACATAGACAACTACCATGAACTACCCATATATGTTTCGGATGAGAACCCAAGTCCAGCTGGATGTAAAAACAAGGAGGATGAGGACGGTGCTGATAATAGTGATGGGACGTTCTGTTAGGAATGATTGGCTAAGCCGCTAAGGGCTCGGAACAAGAAGTGGCAAAGGTTCCGAAGGGATCCCAAGTCTCGAATAGGTGCTGTCGTGGTTGGAATAGGGCTTTGTGGTATGCCGCGGTGTAATTACATCAAGTCTCGGAAATACTACTACTAGTTGTTCCGGGCGCTAGATTACATACTGGAAAGTCGGCTTCTATGGGAGGCATTGAGTTTGAATTAAAGGGCTTGTAATATGAAGTATCCGCATATAGGTACTAGGGCTCCACTCTGTTCTCGATACACCGAAACCAACATCCGGCCGAAATCTCGAAGTAAGGCCGTGGCTGCAATTTTGGGTCTGAGTCCTGTTGTGCCTGGGCTCTTCAACAGACTTCAACGGGGGCATCTTGGAGGACTGCGAATGAACACTTGCACTTTGATTGACCGCACACCCTGAATGCCACCATTCCCTGAAAAAGCTTCTGTTCTACAGAGGTGCCATGCAAGGTTCTGCGTGGCCTATGACGTTGTTTAAGGAAGCGAAGCACACTCAGAAGTTGGCTCGCATCTAGCGATTCTGCCGGGTTGTTGCCAGGAAACTTTAATGTTACCATGCGAGGGGCATAGAGTAAACAGTATGCTAAGTTGAATATGGTCACCTAGAAAAATCCTTGACAACAGCACTGAAAGATTCTGAGAGCTCCAGGAGTTCGTGCTTAGCCACCAGCCCCTGAAACGGAACCTCACAACAATAAATAACAATAACATGACAACACAAAAACAGCATACGTCAAACAGGCCCTACATAACCCTAAACCCCTAAAGCCTTAAACCCAAAGAACCGCCATAAACGAAGTTAGGATATCCCTGAAACTCCGCGCATACCACTACTACCGGTTTGGCGCCAAAAGTTCGCAAATGGTCTTCCTTTCGCTGCAGTGTAGATGTTAGATGCTGGGCGCATGATAACAAGTCTGAAAGATTGGCAAAAGCATCCCGTGACGTGCACGTGGAAGTGTGAAGCTTCTGCTGAAATTTATTATATATATATATACAATGTATATATATATATATACATAATACATACGTAGAAACAAAGCTGTATATGTACACACACACACGAAAAGCCTTTTATAGTTACTGAGGCACGTATACTTACCAACATGAACCGTTCCATGACCAGTCCAGACCCTGATGTTTTAATCCCGAACGTCACTTCGTCACTTCATGCCCCCTGACATAGTCAATAGCACCCCTCGTCCTTGTTCCCAACACTAAGGTCCGCAAATATGCAAGGGACTTTCAATCAGGAGTCCACATTAACCAAAACAGTAAAATGTAGAAGGCCAAAACTCTGTACAGAACTCTTTGAAGTAATTGAAGTATGCTTTTGATGCCCCAAACCATTTTCCCAAGCCCCACGCCCTAAACCCTGAAACCCCCCACCCCTAGCCCTAGATCCGCAACCTTGACTGGCACTCGGAAATCTGAGATCCAAGCGGGATGGTGCCGACAGGAAGGACGGTGTAGTTGAAGCCATCGATCTGGGGTTTGTATGAGAAGGACCCTACGATTAAGGGTTCCAGGGTATTTGTATAGTGAGGATCCTAACATCCAGGGTCTATATTCGGATCCCTCATCTTGGGTTTGGGGTGAACGTGGTATCACGAACAATGTATAGTGAGGATCCTACTATCTAGGGTCTATATCCGGATCCCTCATCTTGGGGTGAAGGAACGTGGTATCACGGACAAGAGGGGAACTGGAAACTCTGATCAAGAAAACGGCAGGGCTTCGGCTCGCTGGTCATTTCCCACTGCGTGCGTACGCGGTTCACATGTTTGTGTGTATGCTGCGTGTGCATATGTAAATGTATGTGTATCTATATCCATGACATTTATGTATACACACACATATATATATATGGATGGATATGGGCATACATACATACATGCATGTATACATACATGCCTGCATACATAGACAGACATACATAGACAGACAGACAGACAGACAGACAGACATTGACATACTGTAGGGGCCTTAATAATTAGAGTAGGGTTTTGGGGCCCATTATACTGTACATCTACATCGACATATACATATACATATACATATATATATATATATACTCATATACATATCGACAGTGCGTTCAGGCTTCTTGCTGGCGAGTCTTGACCCTCGCTTCCAGACACGAAGCCTTAATTACACTTACACCCATGCCCCGCACTCCAAACTGTCAACCCTTCCATACCTTCCCACACCCCTTAACCAACAACCCTAAACCCTGATATTCAGAATCATTTCACGGCCTGCACGCTGGCAGGGGAAGTGTCCGTACAAGACCTCAGACGCTTCAGAAGCTGTAACTTTATTGGCTTGATATTGCTACCATACGGGAACCAGAAGGTGACAGTCAGAGTCACTACAAGGGCTACTGCAAGGATCTCCAAGGGTTACTTGCCCAAAGGGTCCTATGTACCGATATAGTAGAATGTAGGGTTTCCATATTAGGAATTACTATTATGACTTAGAGAAGTATCCCCCATAACAGTACATAGGACCCTTTGGGTTGATCTTGTATTGTAGGGCTTTGAGGTTTTTACCATAGCAATGAGACGAGGCTTTCTCTGTAGGGGTCCAGATAATTAAAGCAGGATTTGTCCCCCAAAGCGCGGCGCCGCCTCTCGCCGGCCCTTCTACGGCCTCTTTCGCTTGGTAAACTCAGGGTTGGAAATCAAGTGAACTGCCGAGCTACGGCGGATTTGACAAGTTACGATAAGCTTTGGCTGCGTCTGTGTGGCACACAAACCCGATGGCTGCAATAAGCCCTAAACCCTAAACCCTAAACCCCTAAACCCTAAACCCTAATGGCTGAACGACTTTTGGCTCGGGCCTTAGCTCAGATCCACAACCGCCACGACTCAAAGTGCTAGGCGAAGGACCCGCGCAGATGCGGGTCTCTTAGGCATGGCTTCTTTAGGGTTTAGGGGTTTAGGGTTTAGGGTTGCAGATGCGGGTCTCTTAGCATGGCTTCAAGACAATAGGATGACTATGAGGGAACAAAACAACTTAGTCGTCGGACCTTTGTATGATGGCAACTTCTTTTGTTTCTACTAACTGGACACACCAAGCACCAAGAGATGACAAAATGGTGGGGGTCTACGTGGACTTTATAGGGATTCCTAATCGACTGGATCCCTCTTTAATATCGAACGACAGGCCTTAACCCTAAACCCAAACCCTAGAGGCCTTAAGGCAGAAGGCCTACAAACCAAACCACAAAGACAAGGATCTCTCAGGTCTCAGTATTCCTAAGGCTTTGGGTTTAAGGCCTAAGGCCTAAGGTTAGTATTCCTGAACCCTCGACCCCAAGTGCCAAGCCCTAAGGCCCAAAAAACTTCCTAAACTTGGGGTTTACGGTTTAGGCGGTTTGGGGTTTCGGGCTTAAGGCTTACGGCTAGTATTCCTGAACCTAAACCCCAAGTGCTAAGGTGTTCTAAGGCCCCAAAAGACTTATAGAGTCCGAAACCACATGTTCGCTCTTAGGACACCTAGAAAGAAACCCTAAATCCAGAGCCCTTAACCCTGAGCACTAACCCCCAAAACCCTAAACCCCAACCCCTAAACCCGAAACTCTCAAACCTTAACACTGCATCACAGTTGTTGGGCGATGCTCCGAAGTGCCCGCCGGTGACAATAGGTCGATGTACTGTGCAGGCCCAAGTATTTTAATTAGCTTCACGGGTTCTATAAGGGTCTTCTAAAGCATCATAGGGTTCACTGCAGGCGCGTTAGGAACTAGAACAGGGTCTCGGGGAACAGTATACCATAACTAAATAACTAAATAGAGACTGAGAGGGGATAGTGTTGCTGATTTCTAGAACCCTAATTACATTAAACCGTTCCATCATGTAAGGCTTAAGCCATACCCGTAACCCCAGATCCTACAAAACCCAAGGCTATGACACCTTCGTTACAGGCTATGAACCCTGAAACAAGAGGCTTCGAACCCCAGGTAAGCCTTATAAGCTTGAAGGCTCAGGCATCAAGACACTGGGCCCTACACCTTGCGTTTCACAGGCCTAAACCCTGTATGCAACTGGGCTCTTTGGGTGGGTTCGGATGAAACATGTACTTCAGCCACCATACATCATAGGGACCCTTAGGGGGGTAGGGGTAGGGAGGCCTTAATACCCATAATCAGGACCTAATAAGGCCTATTTAAGGAAGTATAGTCCCTTACCCCCCCTAAGGGTTCCTTTGGATACAGCCAACTGAAACCTGAAACCCCGAAACACGATAAGTTCGAACCCAAAACCTGGCCCCCTTCCAAAACAAACGCCGCCTCAATTCATTTCAGCCCTATTTCTAGAATCGTCCAAAATCCTTATACGAGCCCTCTAAAGGAACCATTTACAGGAACCCTGCCGTAAGGATTAAGGCTCCGTCAACCCCAACCTCTAAACTCTAAACCCTAAACCCTACACCCTCAACCCCAAACCCTAAACCCTAAACCCTGCACCCTCAACCCCAAACCCTAGAGGCCCTAAGCCGTAGCCCAAGCCCCGGACTTTCGGCAAGCGGTTTCCGACACGAGAGTCAGAGTCCTTGCAAAGCCTCGGAGGACTTGGGGTTTGGGGCTGCTAGAGTCTGGGGGTTTAGGTTTAGGGTTCAGGGGTTGAGGGTTAGGTTTAGGGTTGAGGGGTTGGGGTTTAAAAGTTTAGGGGTTCGGGGTTAAGATGTATGGTTGAGGGCTTAGGGTTGAGGGTGTGGGCCTGGGGTTGCCACGACTAAGGGTACATGTCCCTAATCTATCCAGCTGTCTATCCGTCTATATGCATGTGTGTATGAAGTACCCATATGTATACAATAACTTATGCGCACACCCACACACACACACACATGTGAGTGGGTATACCTGAGTATGCGAGTATATGCATATATATATATATACATATCGATCCAACATGTACCTCTCTCCGTGTATATATTTATGCATCGCATAGCATATACAGACAGCCGGACGGACGGATGGACACACAAACAGAAAGACCTGTATCACCTCGTAACCATTTCGGCATTGAGACTAGAAATGCCCAGGAGTTGGGCGCTAAGGACCACAAGAACGATACTAGTCAAGCTACATGGGACTGTTCCGAGCCTCTTGAAGTACTACGTAGCTGAGGCAGGGGCTTCAAGGGGCCAGTACTCCCTGCCTGAATGTGGACAAGTTGAGCTAACAGTCGCGAGTGCATTGGAGGGCCAATGATAATTCTGATTTCTAAGGGCCAAGTGCATATAAACTGCGTGACACTATCCTTATTGTACCGCAAACCCGGACCAAGCCACCCAACCATAACCCCTACCTTAGCCCTGAATAACCTACCTTTTTCTGGGGTTCCTTAATATGATTTCCTTATATAAGGTAGGCCCTACAATCGAAACTGAAACCTACTCCCCAAAGCCCTATAAAACCCCAGAGACCCTTACAGAGACGAATAGATAGAAACCTCAAGCGCTAAACCATGATCATAAATCCTAAACCCCTAGACCCTAAACCCCCAAAGCCCTAAACCATCATCAGAAGCTTGAGCAGCTTGGCGCCCGACACGTGGCCTCGAAACGTCCCGTGGTCTCCGGGTTGATGCCTCGGGTTTAGGGTTGAGGGATAGACTCTTCCGACTTAGGGCTTAGGGTTTCATGGTTTAGGTTTTCCGGTTTAAGGCTTAGGGTTTTAGTCAGAAGGTCCATATACACTACCATTATGGAATTAGGCACCGAAAGACCATCCCTATTCTGGTTTAGGTTTTCCGGTTTAAGGCTTAGGGTTTAGGGTCTCATGGTTTAGGGATTTAGTCGGTCGTCTAATTCTTGGGAGGATCAAGGTTGAATACAGGGGACCCCAGAAGGTCCATATACACTACCATTGTGGAATTAGGTACCGAAAGACCATCCCTATTATGGTTTTGGGGACCTAATTCCATGATGGTAGTGTATACGGACCCTCTGGGGACTCTATACCATAACGTGCTTCTGATGCTATTACCTTAAAAAGGGACTCTGCGGTGATACTACGGCTCAATATTTCAAACCTCGATACAGGGACGGGGACTATAAGGGGTTCTCTATCTATAAGGGTTGATCCAGGGTTCCCCGTAAAATTCAGGGGTTCCGTTGCAGTGTTCTTTAAGGGTTCCTTCGGGTTTTCCTTAGGGCTCCCCGCGTAAAAGTAATATGTGACTGCTTGTTCGCACCCCGACATGTTGAGAGTTCAGGGCTTAGGCTACAATCCGCTTGCGCGCGGAACCCTTGACCCGCCCCGGAGTCCGACTTGACTTATGAAAAAACTATACAACTATAGCCCAGTTAAGGTACTTATGACTGTGCTAACTAAGTCGCATGAACCTTCAAGTTAGGGGCCAAAAAAACCACATAAACAAATAAACGCTGATTTCGGGACGAATCCGCTAGACAAATGAGCACTTGAAGTGCTCATTTGGTGTGGGGCTTCATGAGTTAGTGTTTCAAGTAGGGCTTAGGGTTTATGGAATCGGGGCTAGGGATCCAGGAGTTAGGGTCTCCTGTTGGTCTTTACCATGAAGGGTTTAGGGTTTAGGGACTATTTGGGCTTGAGATTCGTTTATGATTTGTTTGCTTCCGCGGTGCTGAACTACAGCAAATCGCAATGATTCGGCGAATTCAGCGCAGCAGGGAAACCAACGAGAAAAGCCTTAAATCCTAGTCCAAAACGCTGAAGACAGCGGCGCCATGCCACCAAAACCTGGTCCCTGCCCGCGCAACTCCTTGCCCCTGAACCCTACTGTAGGGGCCTCAATAAGTAGAATGGGGTTTTAGGGGGGTTCCTTATTCTACTTATAATATAATATAACTCCAAACCCCATTCTATTTATTAAGACCCCTGCATTAGGCCTAAACTTGAAAATAACCTCACAAAGCGTCATCAACACCTGATACCCGAACCCTCTCACACGAGACCCGCATCCTTAAACCGCACACAGTAAAACCCGAAACCTTGCATCCTACCAGGCCCTACAAAGCCTAACAGCCTCTAAACCCGAAAAGTAATCCCCTAACCTTAAAGTAGTCCCTGTATAGACACTTTGGAGCCAAAGCAAATACTATTTGGGCACATGGACCCTTAGGGATCTACGTTTAAGTCCTCTGATGCCTTAGCCCCGCTCACACCCCATCATCGAGGATCCCCGCTGTAGCAGTCGACCAGGCCGGTGCCGAGATGGTCAGTATCGAAGATGAGAGGTGCAATCTCATCGTTGCGTTTTAGGTTTCAAGGTTTAGGGTGTAGGGTGAGGGATTCAGGTCAGATTAGGGATTAGGATATATAGGGTTTAATGCCTCATCTCAAGGTTTATAGGGGTGTCTCTCCGCGTTTTGGGTATGGAGCAATGAAGGGTGTGTGGGCCGGGGGGGGTGGTGGGCGGGCTTCGGTTTGAGGGATACAGGGCTGTTTTGATATCTGAATTCTGGGTTAACAAGGCTACTGCTCTGGGGTTTAGGGCCAGCTACTGCAGGGGCTATCAGTTGTCAGTAAACTGGTAACCGACCGAGACGACTGGTTTCCCAATCAAGACCGTTTTAGTTTTTGAGAGCCCTTGAGATGACGTATTGGCGGTAGGTTCCATGAAGTAGGGTCTCTAGAACTCAAAACACACCCAAACAGACACTCACCAAAGCCTAACACAGCCAACCCTCGTACTGTAGATGGTACTGTTCATTATTCAGGTAACTTGAATTTTTGTTACTTGAGTTCTCAAAGCCATAATAAGCCCCAAGACCCGTGACGTAAACCCGAAAAGCCCTGAGCCTACAACCCCTGAAATCCCTCGGGCGAAAACAATTCAGAGATGTAGGGGCGTCCTAATGCATACGGTTTAGGGTTTAGGGGTTTAGGGTTTCGTGTATACCCAGAACAGTCGGAAGTTAGTGTGAAGACCCACCCCGGCCCAAACACGAACCCTAAGTGTAAACCAAAAACTTCAGTTGCTCCAACACAAGTACTGCATGCAATTGTTCTAACACAACTGCGTATCATAAGGTCATACCCACATACCGTCCTACACTCTGCATCCTATGAGTACCCCTCGTGTCTTGAAAGATAGACTATCAAGGATCTCCGTGCCAACATCAGTAGCAGGGTCCTTGCGCAAAGGCGGCGTGCTAGTCAAGAGTCTACACTCAAGTAAGAAGCTCGAAAGTTGCATATGGGGGTTTCCAAAAATAGGGGACCCTAACGATCCTTATTATAAAAAACCCCAAATAAGGTACCCCCCTAATTTCGTGAATTCCCATATAAAGGTAAAGGGACGAAGGATCCCCAACATTAAGCAAGGACACTTATTTGGGATTCCCCCTGCAGCACCTACCTGCGTACCATTGGAGCCCTAAGCCCCAAAACCTAAAACTCTAAACTTCCGAACCTGAATGCCCTGGACCATTAAAACACCTTACATCCTAAATGCTCCACCCCAAAAACTCAAACCTCAAAATCCCAAACCCAACCCTGAGCCCTGGACCCCTAAAAGACCCTGAATCCTAAACCCTCCACCCTAAAACCCCAAACCTCAAAATACCAAAACCTTAGCTTCCCTCTAAATTTAAAGCCCTACCTTAACCCACCAGAACCTACTTTTTTGTCGGGTCCCTAGAGGCCCTAGAAATTCCATATTCGGGTTTATAAGAACCGACAAAAAGTAGGGTTTGGTAGGTGCAGGTATGTCTAAACTCACTGGCCCAAAACCCAAGGAAATAAAAGTTGAAACTTTCAAAATCGACTACCTTATAGGAACCCCTAAAAGTTGAAAAGTTGAGCTAACAGCCAATAAGTAAATGGCCCAAACCCTCAACCTCAAGTCTTCAGTCTCAACACGCTGAACCTGATGTCTGGGGAGCCGGCTCCAGTGACTCCGTAGATCGTTGCTTGAATCAACAGGCCTGCCTGCTGAGAGTTTAGGATTTAGGGCGTTAGGCTATAGGGCTTGAGGCTTGAAGTTAGGTAGGTAGGTCGGGACCGACCAACGGTAGTTGCCGCGGTCACCACACTCTTCCCCCCTGCTCCACATTGCATAGTACGGACTCTCCTAGCGCGGAATTGGGCAGGGGTCGCCTTCTCTGCAGAAGGCGCAGTGGCCCACTCTCGCGCTGCCTTTTGAGAGGCCTAGTGCCTGTGGCGGCACACTGCCATGTGCGAAGAAGCCATTGTGCAGGGGAGCCTCTGCCTTCCACTCCGTGTTTTTCTTCCACACTGAGCTTCTTCTCGTCAACCTTCGGATGCGGTTTCACCGCGTGAAAGTGCTTCTTTGGACTGATGTCTACACCATCCTCTTTGTTCGGTTTTTTCGGTGTCAGTGAAAGGCAACGATGCTGATGCTGTGCGCGGTCGCACGATAGAAGAAGCACGATAGAAGAAGCTGAGTGTTTATGGTTTTAAGGTTTAGGGATTTGAGTGAACAGTTCAGTGTGTTAAGGTTTAGGATTTCGTTTCAAGGAACCCATTCTCTGTTCTACCGAGCACGGGGTGCTGGGTTTAGGGTTTCTGAGTTATTGAGTGCTTAGGATTTACATGATTAGTGCCGGGATTCCCTCTATTGTACATGAAAGGCAGAAGGATCAGGTTGATCCGGCTGCCTGGCTTATACTCCTAGGGCATTACCTGTATAGCATCGCTTTAGTTGAAAGCTGCCTGCTGATACCGCATCTTAACTTGTGGTTGTGGTGGCGGAGGTGGCGATGGTGGTCTGCACAAAGTCACCGGAAGCGCCAATGGCGGCACTAAGAAGCAGGTAAACCCTCTTCGTAGTGACAGTTCCACTGCACAGCTTACTTCCCCCACACTTGATATCACATTGATATCCTTTCAGGATTTAGGGGTTGTAGGTTCAAAAATATACTCCCTAAGACGTCTTAGCCGACGGGCCCCAAGACCCAACACACTACGTGCCCCTGAACATTGCCAAGAAACTGTCAAAACATCGAAAAAAATAAAGCTTAAATCAACCTTCAACCCTGAGCTGTGCAGCCCGAAGCCTGAACCTCACCCCTTGCTGTGGACTGCACGAACTCGTACTTAGGTTTAAAGTACTTTGAGAAGTCGGCGTCTTTTGGCTACCGCTGCCCCGTCATTGCAGGTTTTGGGTTAAGGGGTCTTACTTAAACAAAACAAGAAAGTACAATAGAGGCTCTGGCTACGATGCATTACTACCCACTGAGACTCACCAGAGCTCCAAGTAAACCACTCAGAGTTCGGCTTAAGGGGCTCAGGGATTGGTCCTAAACCACACACCCACGAATTCGAGTTCAGAGGCTCGACTTTTCAACCTCGGGACTTAACCCTGAACAACATAGAGCTCTTTCTAAATGAGCGACTACACCCTGAAGCCTTGAACACTCAACTTTTGGGGCTCGTTATTTTGAGTTCCTTAATTTTAAAGAGTTTCTTAGTGCTAAGATGTGTTAATACCTTAGTTGCTGAGTTCATAAGCCCCCCCCCAAAAAAAGTACACTTTTAGTTTTATAGTGGGTAATATTATCCCAACAAGTGTAACGTGTATCCACTCAGCTACTAAGATACAAACCCTGAGGCTCTGAACCTTAAACCCCCAAACCCTGTGATGCAAATCCCAGAACCTTGAACCCAGAGCCTCGCAGGGGTTCGGCTGGCAGGTGTGGCTGGTGACCGAGAGAGTGCCATCGTCGCCTTGAGAGCATTCTTCGGTTTTGTGCTCAGGGTTGCGCGTGGAGTCTGGGGTAGGACTGGTTGGGTGTAGGGTTTAGGGTTTCGGGTACTATGCTTTTCCACACCCCCGGGAGGATCCAAAAAGTAGATACCTTAATGGAGGTTCCTACAAGCACCCTTAGTAGTATAATTAGGGCCCCAAATTAGGGGATCTACTTTCTAGATCCTCCCGGGGGTCTGGGTTTGTGTTGGTGAAAGGGAGTGGGAAGAAGGGTTAGGGAATGGATGAGTTCAAGGCTTGGGGGGCTCAGGGTTCGAGGTTTTGCGTGCTGAGAATTGCCGGCTTCTGAGCTTAAGCTGTGGTGTTAGGTTTAAGGTTTCGGCATGGCGTTTTTTTTCGGGGCTTGGAGCTGCGGGATTAGGTCCAGATCATGTTAGCCTCAATAGGTCGAATCACACCGGCCTTGACGCCAGATGGGATGCTCGGAATTGGAAAGAAATGGTGAGGGTATTAGACAATATGACAACACAACACCCGAGTCTACACCCTAGCAGTTTTGGATTTCGGGTTTAAGCACACCAAGGGAAACGACAAACCTTCATAGCAAACCCGAAACAGTAAACCTGGTCTTCTGCCTCCGGCAAACTGAACCCGACGACAACAGCAAGGGCAGCAGTCTCCATCCAACACACACACACACTTGCGCGCACAAAGGCAGAGCCATGCCTTAAACCCTGGAGCGCCAAAGAGACACGAACAAGTGGTTAGCACCATCACTAAACCCTGAACCTTAAACTCTCAAACATACACTACGAGAAAGAAGGAGCCACAGACGACATAGGTTTGCTGCGGCCGTGGCAGGCCAATTGAACCTCACCGCCGAAGCCGAAGAGGACATTGCCACAGGCCTTTGGGAAGCACGCAAGGAATCTCTGCACTCAGGGCCGTTTGGGGTGGATTTGGGTGAGTTTGGAGTTTCGGGTTTCGGCTTTGGACTTGAGGAAGGGCCTGTCATATGAATACAGAGAATCTCGGTAGGTTCGCTTTTTGGGTTCCATGGCACGTTCTTAGGGCTTCATGGGGTTGGGGCTTTTGGTGTCTACGTTGCTATTATCCTCCTCCTTGTAGGTGGTGTCGGGGCTGGCTTCAGCAGGGGCGTTTGGAAGGTGTGGTGAAACTCGACGGATGAGACAGTGATGGGAAGGTTCTTGAAATCAGGTGTACCTTGAGCCTAGACCCTCCAATGTACCCAAACCCACAACCATTAAGGAACATAAGGGCGTTATTAAAGGGCACTTGGGGGGTCCCGGATCAGTTCCGAGTATTTAACCTGCTTGAGGACTCTACTGCTATCAACAGAAGCACCCCTAACTTTCTGATAGAACCCCTGTAGAGCCCTTAGGGCTTATAGGGTTTAGGGGTCCTAGTACATTCTAAAACGAGCATCTCTAGGGATCTAAGGATTATCCTGAAATCCTCTGATCGCAGGGGCCCTGCAGAAAATGAAGCTAGATTGTCAGAGACTACGGCCAAGCACGTTGGGGAGAGAGGAGGCTCCTACTTTGCTTCCGAGCAAGCAAACGCCTACAGTATATGGGTGGTTGTCAAAATTATGGTCCCTTTTTGGGTCCTTAATATAGTACGGCACCTATTACTTAGGGTACCCCAAAAGGGACCATAATTTTGACAACCACCCATATGTGTGTCCTGCGCATGCATCCGGCGCCATGGACGCATCAAGGATGCTGAGGTGCACCATGCCCTTCGGCAACATCTCCACGTACATGTCATGATGATGGCAATCCCAAAGGCAGTGGGACATTCTTGTACAAAAATGATGCCACTCCAATGAGCTACATGAGGCTTAGGGTTTATAGGGTTTAGGGTTCAGAAGCTGATCAAAGAATGGCTTCCCTGCCGCATACTTCCCAGAAGCCACGCGACTTCCCTCATGGACTATGCCAAGTATCTCCACCAGCTTTGGGCGGGACAAGTCTTTTGCAGTCCTGGCTTCGTCCACGATGACATTCTGGCTCGTCACAGGGCCATCCAGTCTTGCAAATTTCAAGACCACGGGAGAAGCCAAAGAACACGAGCACAGGCGAGCTTCATGGCATGTGCCGTAGCATCCACGTCCAATTGCCTTTCCGATTGCACCACCTGGGTGGTTGTCATCATTAGGGTCCCCTTTGGAGTCCTTATTATAATACGGCACCTAATATTGACGGCCCTCCTATACTCCTGGGTGGTTGTCAAAATTAGGGTCCCTTTTTCGGTCCTTGTTCTAATACGGCACCTAATATTCAAGGTACCCAAAAAGGGACCATCATTTTGACAACTACCCACTGGAGGGAGGCAGAGCGGCAGGTTGTCGGGCCTATGGTCCTTGAAAGGGTGTCGTGGAGCCTAGGGCTTACTTGGAGGTTCATGGAAGTAGGGCAACTATACTTATAACCGCTTCAGAGTTTAGGGCAGGGAGCAGGTTTAGGGATTAGGGTTTAGGGGTCGCAGTCACGATTCGAGATTTCTCACTTTCCCAGTATCCATATTCAGCCTGGCCTGATCAACAGAAACAATGCGGAAGTCACGAAACCCTGAACATATGGCTTGGAGGATTTTTTATGTGAACAAATGTCAGACCTTAGCGTGCGGGTTCCTTTTTATGTGCTTCTCACACTACCCATAGGCCCCAAAGTAGTTCCTTTTGGGGATTACCGAATAGACTTCTAAATATGAACCCCAAACAGGAACTACTTTGGGGCCTATGGGTACACCCTAAGCCCTATATAAACCCCAAAAAGGGACCCTAAATACAAAGAAGAGAAACCCCAGCCTGGACGCCGGTGCCCCCGTGCTCAATGCGGCGAATTGGCCTGAGAAGCTGCATATTGGGCTTGGAAAAACGGGAGTTTCCGAAAATGGGGGCTACCTTATTTTGGGGTCCTTATAATAAGGATCCGACTATTTAGGGTACTATATTAGGGTCGCCTATTTTCGGAAACTCCCAAACAGAGTTCCGGGCATAACGTCGGGCTACTTGTGATTAGGGCTTAGGGCCTTTAGGGTTAGGGTTTAGGGTTTGTGATGAAGAGTGCGTTGCTATTTTCCATCCAAACAACGTAAGCTCGAATTGTATAACCATGATTCCTAGACTCTGGCTTGCACGAGCTCCGGATGACTATTCCAAACCGTCGTGTTCACATAGAGGCACTTTGTGTCATGCTCAGCCCGGCATGATTCCGCCGACTTAGCAAGCATGGGCATAAGTAAGGTATTGCCTAAACCCTAAACCCTAAACCCAAAACCCTAAACCCTAAACCGAGACCGACTTGCAACCACAGCTACGACGGCTGTAGTCGTCTTCGGATTACCCATGGAACCCTCGAGTACACCCTACAGTGAACCCCAGAAAGTTGGAACATGGCTTTAGGAGGATTCGTGCTAGGATCCCTTATAATTTACTTTAAGGGCATGAGGCGAATGATGTTCCAACTTTCTGGCTTCTACTATAAACCGCCGGACTTTGGCTAAACCCCTGCGCCTAAAGATCCGACAGGGTTTCTAACCCTTGAACCTGAATGCCTCGACCCCTGCCTAAACCCCTATAAACCCAAGACCCAAGCGCGAAACCCCTATAGAACTCTAAACAAACCTTACAGAACCCTTTAGAGGAATCCTTAAAGAAAACCCTGATAGAACCCTACAAGGGCCGAAGACCGACCACTAAAGGGGAGCCTATTATAGAATATTACCCTTTGAAGCCTAGGCCACCCCATAGTACCCTGTAAGGGGGGACCCTATTATAGAGCCCGACATTACCCGCCGAGGCTGGGTTCCTGGCCAGACCGTGTACTGTTCGCCTTCCACAGTCACCTGAGCGGGCAAGAAAGGACGAATGGAGGGGCCTTAAGAATTAGAATAAGGGTTCCCTTTAAGGGGTTCATTAAAAGGCGGGGTCTATGAGGGTTAGTGTAGGGGCTTAATATTGGGGCCTTAATAATTAGAATAGGGTCTTGAGGTACATTCTAGTGTAAGTATAGTCTTAACAAGGAACCTGGGGAATAACATTTGTAGTTATTTAGGCTTCTACAGTAACTAATAACACGAAACTAAATAGTTTGTCCAATCTGTTCCACTATTCTACATTTTCGGCGTACATATTTGTCCAAGTTATGCTTTGACCAATCTGTTGACATTTTCACAACTTCTACAATGTTCAACCTATATGCTTTTTCTAAGTGTGTACATGGTTCTTCTTACATGTTTTCAAATTTCCGATTTGTGTTCATAAGTCAGGAGAGATCCAACATGAACACAAGCTCTGGAAGTTCCGGTTTAGGGTCTACAGGGGTTCAGGGCCGGAGGGTTTAAGGTTCACGAGTCTGTACGAGCCACCGTCAGACAAGAGACCTGATGGGGGCCGTAACATGATTCGTCCCTATATGTAGAAATCGGGTCCCCCTCTCACGAAGGCCGTATTAATACAGGTTCAGAAAATTGGATCAGGATGCGACTGGAACACGAGAAAGTTGTGATCTGCCTTGAACTAGCTACCTGGGCACAGAGCCGGACTTTGCATACTTATTTGGATGCCTTTAAGCATGCGCACAACATGCACGAACAAGTTGTCTAGGGCTTCAGCAGATACTGTATTATTGATTTGTTAAGCTTAAAAACGATCCTTAGTTGAAGAACCTTCAGTCAAACAAACGAGCCCTACATAACCTGCCGAAGGAGCCCCAAGATATGATACCTAGTTTGCTAACTCGTCAGGCCCCCTAACGTGCACTTAAGTAGACCCAAAACCCTAAACGATATGGGTAGTTGCCAAAATTAAGGTCCCTCCCAAGTTACACCAAACAACAGGCCGTATTATAACAGGGACCCAAAAAGCGGGACCCTAATTTTGACAACCACCCATATAGATCCCTTTAAGGATCCCTCTAAGGAGCCCTAGTGTTCTGCCCAGGTGCGGTGGTGTTGGACCCGTACGAGGAACCTCAGTCACACCAGGCACTGCCGGGAGTTCGAACGAGAGGCTTCCCCTGTACCTAGTTCCTTAAACAGGGTCACTGTAATAAGGGGGCCCCCCTTAAGGGTTCTATAAGGGGTTTAGGTTTAAGGATTCCGGCGTGTTTGAGGCTTGGGTTTTAGGGCTTTAGGGGTTTGAGTTCATAAGCCCCCCCAAAGTGTACACTTTTAGTTTTATAGTGAGTAATATTATCCCGAAAAGTCTAAAGTGTATCCACTCAGCTACTAAGTGTAGAAAAAACGAACTCATCCGAAACTCAAACTTACGGTTTAGGGGTTTGTAGGGCCAAGGGCTCAGGGGTTAGGGGCTTATGGGAGCTTATAGGGGTGAAGGGCTTAGGGCTTATGGCGTTAAGGGCTTAGGTTTAGGGTTTAGGGTTTATAGGGCTTTAGGGTTTAGGGTTTAGGGTTTTAAGGTTTAGGCATGCCCTTTCCGAGCCTAGCCCAAACTATGCAAAAACAGAGCCGGAGCTCTACCCCTCTTCGCTAGGGATAGGAAGGTGCAACGTACCACGAGAAAGTCTTAGTTGCTAAACTCATGAGCCCGAGAAAGTGGAAAGTTTCCGTTCTATATCTTATATAACGCCCGCGAAACCACATGGTCAAAACCGGTTACCCTCGAATGCAGACATGCTCTCGATCGTCTCACATGTCTAGAACTGGAGCTTCTTGGGCGAAGTAGTGCCAGAAGCCCAACCCCTAAAACGAGATGCAATAACAATCGAACACAAGATGGCACAATACACTGGCGTAGAGTACTGTAGAGCAGAAGTGCGGCCTTTTTGGGGCCACCGGGGTTCAGGCTCCATTAGAGGGTGGAAGGCTTAACCAAGGATCAAGCAACTTAGCAAGATACCACGCATTTGGTGTTTAAACTCGCAGAGCACAAGAACAGGTTGGGTGTCGGGTTTAGTTGCAACCTAAACCCTGCACCCTAGGGCCCTAGACCCTAAGCCTTGAGGGTCTTTCAGATAGGCTCGCGGCATGTTCGGCGGCATCCGGAAGAGTCGCCAGCCTGTTATACTTCCGAGTCTTACCTGGTCTTCCTTACAGGAGTTTAGGGTTTAGGGTCTTACCTTTAATTGCCAGCATTTCCCAGTAGGCGTTCCATAGTATAACTCAAAAATACCAACTGGAAATTGTCCAGAAGGAGCCCGGTAGTTCTCTCACCAAACTCCCTGAAACATGGCTTAGGGTTTAGGGTTTAGGGTTTAAGTTGTTCCGAAGGTCCACGTCAGAGGACGGACCATCGGGAATGCACTTTCTTGGAGATCGGCTAACGAAAGCAGCAATCTCCCTTGTGGCACTCTGGAAACAACTTTTCGAACGAGTGCCATTTAAACTAACTAGGATTGTGAAGAATGTTTGCAACAAGCTCACCTAATCCGCAATCCTGAGTCCTTCGTTCCGCGATTTTAGTCTACACAGACCCTCTCCTCCCTAAACCTAGGCCGGAAACCCTCATCCCACAACGGCAGTCTGCACACACCCTCTGGTCAAGGACACCAGGGACAACTGAGCGCGCTGTCGTCTGGTGCAAGACTAATAAACGGTCCAGTAACAAGGTCAAACTGCACAGAGTCTAAACTTCAAGCTGCATCAAAACCAAAACACACTTCAATAAAGCTGTTTATGGTGCCTGATAGTGGGTTTTAGGGTATATTACAGGGTACTTGGTAGGGTCGGGGTCTTAGGTAATCCTGAATCCTACACCCTATCCGACTTTTCTTATACGAGTCTGTAGGTTTTTTAGGGTTTAGGGTTTCATCCTCAAGGTGGTAGGTTCTTTAGGGTCCAGGTGAGCCCTAAAATCTGAAATCTTCGGAAGAGCTACATGCAAAAGCAGAAAGCTCCCCGAAAGGAGACGAACTTGCGCCTCCAAAACGCCGAGGTTGCAGGTCAGCCTGCAGCCGAAACATGCCGGGCTTAGGGTGTTTAATGTAGGAACCTGATTAAGAAACCCTGGGCCTATAACCCCCAATATAGTAGGATTCATATAAGGAACCCCAATAAAGGCCCAAGGTTTCTTAATCAGGTTCCTACATTAAAAGGATTCAAGGTTTAATTTTGTAGGGCTTCGGGCCTAGGGTCTTGGGCCTCGGGCCTTCGGCTAGTAGGGTGAGGGCTGAGGGAGTTTGAGAAGCTTTTCCTTTGGATTTGCGTCAAAACCATGGACACAAAAGTTGCCTTGCCTTCAAAAAAGAGGGGCCTGAGATATAACCTAATTAATGCACAAGGCCAGACTCGCCCCAAGATCAAAACATGCGCCCTGGCTGTGCCAGCCCCTCCAATTTCTCGCTAACAAGACATGGCCGACATGGGCGTGGCTGAAGATGATCCGGCGATATCGCTTCATATCCTGCACAGCAGGCGTGCTTTTGCAGTTGGAGATCAGCTTCGACGATGGCCTTCTGGTCAGCACGATGGCCCCCTGCTGCATCATCACGGCCCTTGCGTTTGTCCGGCCCTCGTCTGCATATTTATCCTCCGACTTCAATGAAAAGTGAGAACCTGCTCAACAATGCCTTTATTTACGGGATGTGTTGCTTCAGGGATTGGTACCTGATGACTACGTTCCACAACAGGCCCTTACCAAAAAGGATAGCATTAAGCCTGGATGGTTAGATGCCAACATGACGGGTACTGATGGTGGGCTCAGGTGGTCTGGAAGGCGCCCATAAACATCCAGATTGAAGTGGAGCATGTCCGCAAGAAGCAGGGAGGGCTGTTCAATAATTAACCTCACGGGAAGAGGCAGCGAAACACAAGCAAACCCAACCCCTACACCCGAAAGAGTCTTTACGACGCATCCTGGACCTTCCACGCTATAAGCCCCATACATGCTCACCTGTATATATTTGGCTCCCGGCGCGAAGTCTCCGCTGTACTCAATGTTGACGTTGCCACACTCGCCCACACCTGTCCGACTTCTTCATTTTCTTATGCAGCAAGAGGGCCCCATCAACAATACATACACCCTCTAAGCCCTAAGACCAAAACCAAACCCCTGCACCGTAAGCTCTTCACCCTAAACCCCTAAACTTTTAAACAAGAGAAACGCCAAACCCCAAACCCGAAAACTCTAATACAGATACCGAGAGCGTTGGCACAGATTCGTTGTAATCTCAGTAGCTGCATAGACAGGCTTTGGAGGCTTCGACCAGGAGTTTCGTCTGGAGCCCAAAGCCCTCTAAGTGTTCTTGTAGATGTAAAGTCTAAACTGAGTTCCTAAGCAGGCTTTTTGGGTCAAGGCACATTACTGTATAGGGGACGAATCAAACCACAAAACCTAAAATCCCACTTTGCGCTACAGCAACCCTATTCAAAGCAGGGTGCCTGTCTCTTACTAAAATTCAGTCTCAGAATCAGGGACTCCAAAATGAAAAGAGCCTGGGTGCAGAATATGCTCCAGTCGGGCAGCTTGAACCAGGCTCAATTTCAATAACAAGAGCCCAGTAAATATAAGCCCCCTGAGTATACTTTCATGATTTTGATTGGCGGATAAATACAGCTGCTAGTAGGATGCACCGCATCCTCGAAACACCGCCCAAACGCCCAGTACAACCTTACATACACTGGAAAACCCCATAAGCGTCTGGAAGACAGACAAGAATCGTCGTCGGAAATCCCTTGAATCCTCAGCCTAAGCCCTAACAGCCCTGACTGCTCAAAAAGAAGGGTACCCTTTTTGGTACTATTCAGCCCAACACTGGAATCCAAGGAGGGAAAGAGCATGAGGACTCTAAATACTTTATAAACCATTGAAGGACTCGGACCTAGAGCCCGAAACATTCTTCCAGAATCCATAACACTCACTTGTCCAGTATCCTAGAGGAACTAAAACTACTACTACTGCTGCTACTACTACTACTACTACAAGACTTGACTGCGAACTCCCCGGAGGCCCGGCCAGTTTCGCCACTCACGATCTGCTCGCGGGGTTGGAGCAGGCCCGATGCCTGCAAGCGGGGTTTCTAAGGGACCTGTAGGGATTTATGAAGGGGTCTATACTTGGAGGTTCAGGGGTAGTTATAAGTGGGGTTATAAGTCTTCTAATATGGGTTATAAGTTATAAGTATAGTTACCCTACTTATAACCCTACTGGACCCTACTTATAGCTACCTATGAACCTCCAAGTAGGGATCCGTAATTGATCTGCAGGGTTTGACTCGCTCCCAGAGTTCGTGGGTTACCTTAACTGGGCTTTTAAGTAACCAGGGAGAAAAAAGTAGAAACTTTTATTTCATAATGGTTCCTTTAAGAAAAAAGTATTAAAGTATGGTACTCCAAAGCCCAGTTAAACAGGGTCGCTGTAATCAGGGCCCCCCTTAAGGGCTCTATAAGGGGTTTAGGTTTAAGGATTCAGGCGTGTTTGAGGCTTGGGTTTTAGGGCTTTAGGGGTTTGGGGCATCACCCTTAGGGTCCAAGTACCCAATTATCATATACCCTCAAAAAAATAGTAACCTACATAACTACTATCCCAAACCCGAGTACCTAGTTATTGGGTCCTTTGGACCCATAGGGTCAGGGGTGTAGGGTTTATGGGCTTGGGGAGCTTCCGGATGTGTGGTTCAAGGGCTTCGGACGCAGGTGTGCAGATCTTCACGGTTTAGCATCTTCAGAAGTGGGAGTTTCCGAAAATAGGGACCCTAATATAGTCCCTTAAGTAGTAGGATCCTTATTATAAGGACCCCAAAATAAGGTTCCCTAATTTTCGGAAACTCCCGACAAGTCGTACAAGATGTTGGGGGCAGTGTTCTTTCGTTCTTCGCAAAAGCCACAAGAACATCTCCGTGATGATCTATGCCGGATTCATCTCGCCAAAGACTGTCAACTCCTCATGCTGTACAGGGAAGAGGGAAATCCGTCTTGCTACCAGGTTCAGTTGCCCGAGGGTGCTTGCGGCAGTGAAGTGGACTTGCACATTGTAGATGTGCTTCCAGCGCCCCGGTGGACGGAGATCTTGACAGGGATCTCCGCTGTCACACGGCCCAGGCGCATCAGGTCTTGCTCCGCCACCATGTGCACATGCTGTCGAGACCCACGCCGCAGGCCAGACCTTGGCATACGTGCTGGCCGCACCATCCCTTGCTCGGGGGTTTGGGAGACTAATGTGCCATCCAAGAATGGAGTCTGTGGGACTCCGGCAGACTCTCCCCAAACCTGCAGGTCGGGGTCAGGGTTCACGCACCTGTTCTGCCGCATTAAAGGAGCCCTTAAAGGAACCCTGAACCACCCCCTAAACCCTTCGACCTAGTTGCTGAGTTCATAAGCCCCCAAAAGTCGACACTTTTAGTTTTATCGTGGGTAATATTATCCCAAAAAGTGTAAAGTGTATCCACTCAGCTACTAAGCAGAGGAACCCCGCAGAACCACGAAGCCCCAAACACCCCCCCGACGGCTGGCCCCGTGCAGCGTTGCAGCGACGAAGTCCCAGGGCTCGCAGGGCTTGACCTACGACGGTTTAGGGTTTAGGGCTTATAGGATTTAGGGTTCAGGGCTTCGGGTTTAGGGTTTATAGGGTTTTAGGGTTTATAGGGTTTTAGGGTTTTAGTTCTTTAGGGTTTAGGGTTTCGGGCTTCGGGTTTGGGGCTTATAGGGCTTTAGGGTTTAGGGCTTAGGGTTTATAGGATTTAAGGATTGGGGTTTATAGGGTTTAGGGTTAGAAATCGAGGGTTGATAGTGGATTTCTTGTTGAGGGTTTGGGTTTATGGGGTTTCGGAGTTTGGTATTTAGGGGTTTGGGGTGCAGGGTTTAGGGATGAGGGTTTGGGGTTTAGGGCTCCGGGTTCAGGGTTAAGGGTTTAGGGGTTTAGGGTTTAGGGTTTAGGGGGTTTAGGGGTTTAGGGGGTTTAGGGGTTTAGCGTTTAGGGTTTAGGGTTTAGGGGTTTAGGGAATTAGGGTTTGGGGTTTAGGGTTAAGGGTTGGGATTTAGGGTTCAGGGTTTAGGCCTCGAGGTTTGGATTTCCCGAACGGTCTACGAGCTTTAGTATATTTGGACCCCAAAGTATCTATAGGGGTACTTCAAGGCGTCAGTATACACCCTTAGGGTCCAAGTACCCAATTACTCTCAACAATAGTAACCTACATAACTACTATCCCAAACACGAGTACCTAATTATTGGGTCCTTTGGACCCATAGGGGGTTGTATAATAACCCTGTATAAAAATCCTTATCCTTGGATGTTGTTATCGTTTTTTTCTTCTTATCGTTTTACCACGAAAAATGCGTTATCGTTTTGTTATCGCTTTATTTTCTTGTTATCGTTTTTCCACGGAAAACCATCAAAACCGAACACGGACATGTCAAGACTGAACTTAACAGCACGGGGTTATTATACAGTCCCATAGGGACACTATCAAGCATAGCGACATGGACAGTCAGGGCTTCGGGTGCGTGTAGATCCAATGAAGTACTACCTTAACCTACCAAAACCTACTTTTCTGTAGGGTCCCTATAAATTACATATTAAGGTTTATAATAAGAACCTACAAAAAAGCAGGGTTTGGTAGGTTAAGGTACTTCAAGGGCTGCACATTCCCCGTTCTTTTCTGCAGACAAACCCTGAACACATACCCCCTCTGGCAAAAAAGCCAAACACGAAATCCTGAACCCCAAGCTGAGTTAAGCCGTCTGTGGCGGTGAAGCGGCCTGTTCTACGCTGTCTCTGAACTTGCGCTATTATTCTTGGCAGCCGTAAAGACGATCCCACGGCGGACTGTTAAACAACTTGGACAACAACTTCGTGTCCGTACTACAGGGGTTCGATGCTGCCTAACCTCGTGCCCCCCCGTAACTACCCAAAACCCTAAACCCCTAAATCCTACACCCCCGCTGCAAACCCTCAAGTAAGTCTTCTCCCGAGCCCCTGGCAGCACATGTTTGCGATGGCAGAGAGACTGCGCCGAAATTGCAAGCAATGGAGAGGGTGCCGGTGTACCTCGAGAGTGTCGTACATGGTACAGTATAGCATAATACATCCTAGTATAGTCTGGTCTAGTATCGTATAGGACAGTGCAGTATAGTACAGTAACTAGGGCTTTCGGGTTCACCCTGCTCTTGTATTCAGGTCCGAGGAGGGATCCGTAGAGGGCAGGCTTTGGGCCCAGGATGCACAAAAGGGTTTAGGGTTTTTTAGGGTTGAGGATTTAGGGGTTTAGGGTTTCGGGGTCTAGGAAGCCTCTATCAAAACCACCCGGCGAGTCTGAAAAGGGCAGTTTGGCGTCCGGTGTGCTACTGTTGATGAGATAAATGCTGCATTACCCATAAGAAGGAATATACCAAAATTCCCATAGTCTAGGGTCATTAAGGTAATGCAGGATTTATATCATCAACCTAAACCCAAAACCCTTAAAGGAACCCCTTAAAGGTACCCTTATGGATCCCTTTAAAGGAACCCTAGGATTTATATCATCAACCGTATGAATTCAAGATGGGGTCCGGCTCGAACCTGTCTGGAACACCTCTTGGAAGCCTGGTACACAAGATCTAAATGGTTTTGAAAACTACTTGCATCCCAAGCCAACCCCGTAACCTACTGCCCAATGGAAGTTCAAAAAAAACAAGAAACTACTTCAAAAGGTTCAGCAAAATCCCCAAGCCCCGACCCCAAACCTACAATCCTAACCCTCACAGGCTGGACCTTAAATCTCAAACCCTAGACCCCAAACCTTTCACCTTGGAACATCAACTCCAGCCGCTGAATCCATGGGTTTGATATCGTAAACCTCACACCCGAAACCTTAAATCTCAAACCCTAAGCCCCAAACTTTTCACCTTAGGACATCAACTCGAGCCCTTGGATCCATAAGCTGAGTTCGCCGGCTGTGGGTTGACCTCTTCACACAGCTGGTCGATGGATTCTGCGAACGAGCGGGCCATCGATGAGGAGGGGCGCTAAACCGCTTAAACCTTAACGCCCAAATCCGAGTTATCAGAGAGTGGTAAGTACGGCAGCTAAAGCTATATCGAATATAGCACAATACTGACACTACTACGAGTGCTAATACAAGTAGTAGTGAAAAGCGAATGAAGGAACAGCGACAATAACATTACTAGAAATTCAGCCAAAAAAAAACAACACCCATTGAAGGAACCAGGAACACCGGCTCATAACCCTACTTGTAGCGAGGCATAAACTTTCACCCTAGGGCTTCATTTGCCTATCTAGGGTATACATTGGTCTAGGAGCTGTTCTTGGGGATTGCTTCAAGTAGTCAGGTTCTCTAAACCCTGAACCTAACCCGTAAACGCTGCGTAGCCCTAAATCCGAACCCTAACAGCCCTAAAGGCCATGACTGCTTCACCCGAGCTTCGCACCTTGCTTCGCAGCAAGGTCCCAGTCAATCGCCGTAAATAGGTCCCTTTGTACGGGTGACTCATGGTCGAAGATTATATATATATATATATATACGTACACGTACATGGACCCTCAAGGTAGAGTAGGCAAGCCCTTGAACTACGCAACCTTCGGGTAGATTGTCACCTTTGTATTAACCACATCGAGCTAGGCAAGATGAACTTGAATAGGGCCTTGGAATACAACCCGAAGGCGGGAACCCATATCCCTGAAACCTTAACTCCTAAACCCAAGCAAATCCCAAACCCTAAAGCCCTAAATACCAAAAACTCTAGAACCGGGTAACCCCCTGAAAGCCTCCATGAAGGAGTGCAGAGCCCGTGGCAACTACGGAAGTCGCTCCGCCCACGTCGACCTCAACAGCTCGCAGCCGGAGCTTGGCTTAGCGGGCTAAAGGTTCTCTTAACAGTTTAGGGAATACCCCAAAGGTCCACAGGACCCAATAATTAATTAGGTGCTCGGTTTTAGGATAGCAGTTATGTAGGTTAGGATTTTGGAGAATATCTGATTATTAGGTACTTGGACCCTTGGGGATAGGGTTAATTGAATGGGTGCTACAAGGGCGATATACGGGACTTAAGATCATGCGAGGGTTTGGGTCAGTGTTCGTCATTTATGTGAGCCTTCGTTTCGGACTTGGGGTTTGAGGCTTTAGAAAGGCCCAAAGGCTCCAAAGTACCAGTATGGTAGAATCTTTCGGGTTTCTATATTAGGAATTACTATTATGATTTTGGGAAGTATCCCCCATAACAGTACCTAGGACCCTTTGGGAAGAGAGCTCCCGGTTTGCTAAGGCTGTTAAGGCTTCGGCCACTAGGGTGGGAGTTTCCGAAAATAGGGGACCCTAATATAGTAGTAGGATCCTTATTGTAAGGACCCCAAAATAAGGTACCCCTATTTTCGGAAACTCCCAGGGTTTCTTCTTCAGAGATGTAGGCTTAGGGGCCTCTGGGGTTTGGGGTTTAGGAGTTGAGGCTTCCCAGAGAGCCCAATGCCCCTTAACTAAGGAACACACCTGAAATACTACTGGCAAGGGGGTTCGTATTATGATTTAAGCTATATTCCTTAATTAAGGGGTATTGGGCTCTCTGGGTTACTGTCAGTCTTACGCATAGGTCCACAAGGTCTTGATTGCTTGTGATAAGGGCCCTAACAGATGCGGCAATATGATCACGCATAGAATAGAATAGGGCTTGGAGGCAGGTCTTACAGTCTGATATGAACAGGGCCCGTAAGGAATAGTATTGGTACTTCTTCGATATTCTTCAACCTTCTATATACTGGAAGCCTCTGTCCATCCTGGCCGTTGTGGTCAGCGATGCAGACCCTTGATTAAGAAACCCATCTCCCTTTTCATGGCTTTGATATCTTTGATACCCATACTGTTGATGAGATAAAACCCTGCATTACCCATGATGAGGAATATACTATAATTCCCATAGGTTTAAGCTCCGTGAGGTAATGCAGGATCTATATTATAAACCTAAACCCTAAACCCTTAAAGGAACCCCTTAAAGGTACCCTTGTGGATCCCTTTAAAGGAACCCTAGGATTTATATCATCAACCGTAACACTTTTCCCTTGCTAGGGTCGGCATGCCGACTCTGGGGGTCGGAAGAGTGGGAACCTTTAAATCGCAGTGAGCCCGTAAACTTTTAGGGTTTAGGGTTTAGGGTCTATCCTCCCAGAATCGAAGGGAAAAAAACGTTTAAAAGTTCTTATACCCAGAGGGTCCATATACACTACCATCATGGAAAAAGGTCCCAAAAACCATAATAGGGATGGTCTTTCGGTACCTAATTCCATAATGGTAGTGTATATGGAGCCTCTGGGATAGAAGCCATATAGGGGAATCCAGCAAGTTTCAAGTTTCTCTGTATGCTTCGTAAGTAAAGGAACTGAACTCTCTTCTGGGAGCCCTGCATTCACAGTGTCCGTGGCCGCGCAGCCCTTTGCTTCGCAGAAGGAGGTGTCGGCGCTGAGAACGCCCATCTGGCCGTGTTCGCAGGGTCGCAGGGCTTAGGGTCGGGTAGGGTAGGCCTTCGTGTTTTCAGGGTTTAAGGTGTGGTCCGAAAAAGCTTATCAGGATTCCACGAAGGGTCTGTATGGGTTTGGGGGTTTGAAAGTTTTAGGGTTTGGGGTTAAGTTTGGCAATTTGGGGGGTTAGGTACTACACCCGAAACACTAAAACTAGCACGAGACTTGAGTCCCCGCTACAGCAAATCAGCTGTACACCAGTGCAGGTGGGTTAGCCGCTACTAGCCCGCCACACACATGAAGAAATACTGATGCCCTGAGCCTACTCACAACCAAGAAGAACTACATCCCAAACTCGGTTGTTTGATGTGAACTCCTTACCTTCCGCCTAAACTCTACACTCTCAAGCCTAAGTCTAGGAACCCAAACCGCGACATCGGTATCGACTTTAGGACATCCCCGGCAGGTCTCCAATTCAGCCATGCCGCGTTGCAGAACATGGTGTAGGCACCCTCGTAGCCAGAGTTGATCTCACTGCAGTCCCGTTGGTACCTCGTGCGCCAAGTCAAGCGTGCCGTCATCCCCGATCAACAAAGTCTTACTTAATGAGGCCTACAGACATGTACCTGAATAACGATTTTCATAACACACCTCGGACACCAACGAATCAGGTTTGGGGGTAGCATTATCTTATAGCTGCACAGGGACTTAAAAGGGATACTGCTAATTACTACTTATTCAGACCTCCATTCAAAGAGCCTCTAACTTGGGGTTTCGAAGCTGCTGCGGGCAACCGCAACAAAGGAGGCCTTCCCAGATCTCTCGAAGCAGAAACAGCAGTAGCAAAAGAGGGCGGATGCGATTATAATTACAACAAGACGACGGTGTGATACTGTGCATAAGAGCAACAAGCCGCAATGAGATTACTGCAGCAGTCCTCCTATTCATGGTGATGACACCATCTGTGGAGTCTAGTACATACCAGACTCAGACTATGTACACTATCAGTCTAAGAATCCCGAGCCCTAAACCACAAACCCTGAACCCCAAGCTCCTAAAGCCCTAAACCTCTAATTACCCTCAACCGCGAAACCCTGAACCCCAAGCCCATAAACCCCTAAACCTCTAACCTAAACTCCAAGCCCCTCAATCCTAAACCCTAAGCCCTAAATCATGTGCTAAATGCCACTACCCAGAGACTCCAATATCCTTTAATTAAGGAATATACCTTAAATCATATTAGGGATCCTATTCTAATTTAAGGTATATTCCTTAATTAAGGGATATTGGAGTCTCTGGGTACGTGAAGCTCTGAGTGCATCGGAGGGGCTCGGCGCCACCGCTGGCAATCGTCGCAGCTGGGTTGACCTCAGGTTCGGGAGAGAAGCCAAAAGACACGGTTGGGGTTCTAATGTAGGAACCTGATTAAGAAACCTTGGGCCTTTATTAGGGTTCTTTATATGAATCCTACTATTTTGGGGTTATAGGCCCAGGGTTTCTTAATCAGGTTCCTACATTAGACAAGGGGTTCAATGAGGGCTCTCCGAAAGTTCGTTGAGCAAAGATAAGGGCTTTGAAAGGGCTCGGTACCCCTTATTTTCGGAAACTCCCAGCTTGCGTTCAGGAGTTTAGACGTCTCCGCGGACTTCATACCTAAACCCCCCAAAGTAGGTAAAATAATGGCCCAATACCTATGAGAGGCCATTATTCTGCATACTTTGGGGGTCCAGGTAGAGGCTCCCCTGAGTCTTGGCGGCTTAGGGTTGACTGGCCTCAGACTCTTTACTGGGGTTCTTGTTAAGGGACTGAAATTCAGCTACCATAATACAGAAACGTATTTTCTCACTGGCCCAAAACCCCAGGAAATAAAAGTTTAAACTTTCAGAATCGACTACCTTATAAGAACGCCAAAAGTTAAAAAGTTGAGTTAGCAGCCAATAATAAGGTATTTCCTGTAGATCCCGATTAATGTAATTTAAACTCTGAACAGCCCTATTAGTTTAGGCCGCAACCGCACCGTGTTGATAGAACGCCCTTAACCCGAAGGTCTCTTCATGAGGATCTCTCTATATAACTTGAACCCCTTAACGCAGGACCCTGAATTCAGAGTTTAACTTTCGGGATTAGGGTTTAGGGGTTTCTGGGTTTTTAAGTGACCACGGAGAAAAAAGTATATACTGTTATTTCATAATGGTTCCTTTTGGAAAAGAAGTATTAAAGTATGGTACTCCAAAGCCCAGGTTTTAGGGGTTTCTGGTTTTTGGTTTAGTGCTTATGGTCTGTTGTTTAGGATGCACGGGGGCACGACGGGCTCAAGATGTCGCGATGCCCGGGATAAGTTCTGGACCTCTCTTAATCGGGACTGCGATAGGCATCCTGATATTTGGGCTATTCAGCGGCAGCAGGGGCCCCCCGGGAGCTTACTCATTTACGTTGCAATCTGAAGGGGGCGTCTGAATGCTGATACCGCGCCTGTGCTGTATCCTTGGCCCTTGCCACACAGAAATAGAAACAACTCGTTTTCTCGTACCTACTTGTCGGGTATCATGGGGAACCAAAGGTTAACCTTTTTCATAATATAAGGATTATATAGGGATTATACTACCCCAAAGGGTTAAAGGTTACCTACTCTACTGCTAGGCAGAAACAACTCGTTTTCTCATAGGCTCCAGAGTTGCTGGCCGATGGATCCGAAGATGCAGAACTCGCCGAAAGAGCGGCTGTCGGTGCTTCAGCGGGAGCTCCTTGCCCGCCCGCCGCAATCGCTGGAGTCGAGGATGCAGTATTCGCGGAAGCAATCCATCGTTCTGGAGCATACCATCGTCGAAAATTCCAGGCTCGAACTTGCATAGGGCTCAGCTTTGAAGAAGTCAAGGTGCTGCTTGCCGCGGCAATGGCTGGCATCAGATCGTCGCGTTCGGCACCGTCTGTCTGGAACTTGGACTGACAGAAAGGGATCGTCTCATCTTGGGTGCCAGGGATTTGCCCGAGTGTGTCTTGCCGAAACCCAAAGTATAATTACATTGACAAGAACTCTGCCATCAACCCGCATCCCACGCCGGACAGACTCTAACCCGTCTGGTCTAAGTTTTCCTTCAGGATGTCTGACCTACGATTTGGGGAATCCCCGCGGAATACCCTCGCGTTTCCCGTTCTAAATCCTCAGCCACGGCCAGAGCTCTAAACCCGGAGCTTCCAGCCGCAACTTTCACCCCCGAAGCCCCGACCTGAACCCAGCAACAAAATCCCACGCTTTTTGCGATACAGACGACTGGGTTGCCGAAGGAAGTACCTTGTGGAGAAAGTGCTGCCCGAAGCTGTCATTCTAGGAGATTTCAGGAATCACTACAGTGGGTCAGTAGGCTGCTTCAGACAACATCCAATGATGCAATGTTCCTACACTGCTCAGGGCGCCGCTGTCTGCGTAGAGCCATCCACGGTGATGTCCTTGTGAAGGGGGGGGAGCGCAACATCCTGTCCCCTCGTCCTATTCCTGTGTGTTCCCGGGAGGCTATACCCTTCTCGAAACCTCAAAGATCTACAGCCCAGACACCCTAAGCCCTAAACCTCAAACCCTAACCCCGTACAACCCTGAACTCATGGACCCTCAACCAAAAAGACCCTGTGAGTTGCCGAGGATAACATTAGTATAGGAGCCTTGATGGTTAGGGTTCAGGGTTTAGGGTTTAGGGTTTAGGGCCTTTAGAATAATAAGGTTTGGGGCGGCTCTTCCACTACACTGAACATAGGAATCGTAAGAAACAGTGTTGGAAGATACTCAGGCTGCTATGCCAATAGCTTGCCAGACTGCTAGAACACCCAGCTCAAAAACTCACTGCCAGCCGCCAAGCAATCCTCAACCAACCTAAACCCTAAAACCCGCACCTCTAAACTCTAAAGCCCAAACCCCTAAACCCTAAACCCCTAAACCCTAAACCCCTAAACCCTAAACCCTAAACCCTAAAGCCCTAAACCCTAAAAACTCTAAAGCCCAAACCCCCAAGCCCAATGAACTCTACCTCTGCTCTGATAGCACTTCTCTCGCCAAAAGGTTTCGCAACTTGGGGCTGCAACTGGGTAGTTGTCAAAATCACGGTCCCTTTTTGGGTACCCTAAATAATAGGCGCCGTACTATAATAGGGACCCCAAAAGGGACCATAATTTTGACAACCACTCAAATGAGGCTTTCATGGCAGGTTTCAAGACTTGGTTTGCGCTAGAGCTCCGGGCTTTTCTAGAAGGGCCTGAAGCTGAAGATCCCCCCTTTTGCGCGCATTCAGGAAGGGCATTGAGGGTACGGCACTTGGGCAAGAACCTCATCCCCAAATCCTAAACCCTAAAGCCTTAATTGCGAAAAACCTTACAGTAAAGCAGTCCTAAATGTAAAAATGCCAGGGTTCCTGTAAGACCCTGCAACCAATAACCGGTTTAGGGTTTCAGGGTCAATAATCCCCTAATGAAAGCCCGAATGAAGGGGCTAGGGCACCCGATTCCCAAACCAATCCCCGAAGCCAAACCCAACTCAGCTCGAATGTAGACCCCCAAACCCGGTGTTTCGTTTCAATTCCAGAAAACAAATAGGCAAAAAGGTTTACCAGGTAGGGACTACCAGGTAGGTTTCTTAGGGTCCAGGTATACAATACCTTCACCTACCGAACCCTACGTTTTTGTCGGCTCTTATTATAAACCCTAATATGGGATTTATAGGGACCCGACAACAAAGTAGGTTCTGGTGGGTTAAGGTAGAGATACTGTGGGGATTCTGGATTTCAGGCCCTTGAAAATGTTTTTGTGTGGGTGTTTTCATCTTAGACAACCCTCAGCCCGGCTAATGTAGGAACCTGATTAAGAAACCCTGGGCCCTTATCTTAGGGTTCCCTTAAAGGGGTCTATAAGGGTTACTATGAGGGATCTATAAGGGTACTACAATAATGTAGGAACCTGATTGAGCCTAAAACCGCAAAATACTAGGATTCACATAAGGAACCCTAATAAAGACCCAAGTTTTCTTAATCAGGTTCGTACATTAAGCCCCCAAAACCCTTACAGTACCCTTATCGTACCCTTTAAAGGAAACCTTCTAGAACCCTAATAAAGGCCCAAGGTTTCCAAATCAGGTTCCTACATTAGAGCTCTCAGGTCTGAGAGTCAAGACTTAGTTGCTGAGTTCGTAAGCCCCAAAAAGTTTACACTTTCAGTTTTATAGTGGGTAAGTTTTATAGTGGGTTTAGGGTTTAGGGTTTATAGTGGGTAACATTATCCCCAAAAGTGTAAAGTGTATCCACTCAGCTACTAAGAAGAATTAGAACCGGGTTGTTGGGGAGAGCATGAGAACAATGCTTAGGGGCATATGATAGGCTACAGAACTACTTCTAAGTATAAAGGTGATGAGAAAAGGCATACTGACACAAAAAACAGTACTCAGACCTGTTGAAGTCTTGACAAGCCCAGTTGCCAGGGAATCCGACGTCGCGCAGGCTTTGACACAAGAGCTGACGTCAGCGCCTAGATAGTTTGGGGCTTTCCTGGTGGTGTGGTTGAGGGTTTCAGGCTTAGTGTTTAGAGGTTTTGGGGTATACGCCTTTTTTTGGGTTTTGGGTTTAGGTGCTAGCTAGGGGTTCAGGAGACTGCAGGCTTCCGGGATGCGTTGTCGCTTCGAGCCTCATAGACCCCGCTAAAGCACACCCTCGAAGGGGCCCTTAAAGGATCCCTTAAGGGGCTCCTTTGAGGTCTCCTCGAAGGGCGCTCTTTCAAGGATCCCTTAAAGGATCCTTTCAGGTCTCCTTTTAAGGGGCTCGGTTTAGGGTTTAGGGCTTAAATGTAGGGTTTAGGGTTTAGGGCTTAAATTTAGGGTTTAGGGTTTAAATTTAGGGTTTAGGGTTTAGGGTGTAAATTTAGGGTTCAGGGTGTAAACTTTTAAGCGTCTCGGCTCCCTCAAAGCGGTTTTAGGGACTGCCGAGTCTCGCGAGATGTGGATCCCAAGGCCCCCGAGCTAAATTTTGGGGCCGTATTCATTAAAATTGGGTTCTCCAAACCCTAGGAATCTAAGGACTCATATAAAGGGATCTCCAAGGGGTTCTTAAGGATTCCTTTAAGGGGATCTATAACCCTAGGAATCTAAGGACTCCTATATTAAGGCTTTTGGGCCCAAAGACCATACTATATAAGGCTTTTGGGCTGTTTTGATGCCAAGGGAAAAGGGTTGCTAAAAGAAGCAGTATAGGGATATAGTCTAGGGAGCCCTAAATAATTAGAACAAGCTTGTGGGGTATCTTTTTAGGATAAGTCTGTTTATACCAAACACCCTGAAAGTATAATATCGGCGATTACTGCGGTCGCCATAAATAAAGGGGGGGTCGTGGGTGCTACGAGTAGGAGTTCTTTGTTCGCAGGCTTTTGCGGATCCACATGTTCTAAAGTTCGCGGTTCGATCAAACCTTTTGAACTCATGCCTAAATCTTAATGACCTACTGTAGTCTCCTGTAGTGAAAGCGAACTGGTTCAACCTTATCATCTCAAGCTTAACTACTCGAGTCGCACTGCTAACACCTAACACTAAACACTTTGTTATTGTAAGCCCTACTTAGACACCCTGCTCAGCACGACTAAACCACGCTTCCAATACCTATTGAAGTCGAAACCATACCACCAACACTTCAACCCCCCATCCCCAAGCCTGAATTTCACATCTTAGACCCTGGTTGAGACCTGCAAAACCCCAGCAACAAAAATTGAAACGAAAACGAACCTACAGCACATGCTGCGCAAACTTCAGCCCTGTGCAACCCAAGCCCGAAACCTGTCACAGAAGGCGCAACCCTAAACCCTACACCCTAAACGCTGCTTAAACCTGGAAACACTGAGACTTAAACCCTATTGAAGCATAAGCTCGAAACACTTCCGAAATGATGGATCTAGCCTTTATATACTCAGATTGTAAGATATACAAAAAACCGTTGTACTACTCGCCCTATAGACCCCGAACAAGCTAGATACCCTAAGCCCCAAAACCTGAAAAAAAAAACACCAAGCCCTCAACTCCAAAAGCCCTGAACCGCAAACCTACCTTTATGAGGCCCTGATAGAACTCTCCTGGAACCCATTAAAAACCTTTGCAAAGTCCCTAAACCCGAACCCCGTATAGAACCCTTATTGAGCACTTATAGAACCCTTAGCGCACCCATCAAAGAAGCTTTCACAGCGTCCACCTAACCTCTCGGAGCCCTTCTGCAACCTTCATGGAACCCCTTGAAGAACCTTTCAAACCCCCGTAAACACTAAACCCTCCTACAATCCTCATAGAAGCCCTTATAGAAAACCCAACACCCTAAATCCTAAATCCTTATGGAACCCCTGATAGCAAACCCCTAAACCCCAAATCCTTATGGAACCCCTTATAAAAAACTCTAAACCCTAAATCCTTATGGAAGCCCTTATAGAAAACCCCTAAACCCTAAATCCTCACGGAACCAAACAAAAGCGTGAAACCGAAGCTCTCGGAGCCCGGTAGCCACCCTTAACCCTAAACCCTAAATCCTAAACCCTGAAACCCCTAAATCCTAAACCCCTAAACCCTAAACCCCGAAACAAACCCCAAACCCCGAAACCCCTAAACCCTAAACCCTAAGCCATAAAAGCTCTCGGAGCCCCAGCTCATGGTTCCCAGGTTGCAACTCAGTGTGAGGTCCGCTCCCCAGGCCTCACAAAGCTGAGTTCTTGTTGAGGAATCTATTTTCTCAGGGTCAGGGTTTAGGGTTCGGGGTTTAGGATTTAGGGTTTAAGGTTTAGGATTTAGGGTTTAGGGTTACGGGATCTAGGTTAAGTTGCCAGAATAAGGAAACTGTCGTATTTACTATAGACCCCTATTGTGTGACTGAAATCAAACTCTTGTTGAAGAATTTAACTTGTAGGACACAGGGTTTAGGGTTTAAGGGTTAAGGGTTTAGGGTCTGGGGGGTTCAATATTCAAGTTACCAGAGTACAGAAATCGTCTTATTTACTCTAGATCCCTATTGTGACTATTGTGGTAACAAGAAAACAGAAAGAGACAGTAAGGGTCAATGTACCTATAAGGGATATTTCAAGCGGACCATCAGGGTCATAAAGGTTCTACAGGGTTCTGGGAGTTTAAGGATATGGGTAGTTCTCTCCCTAAGCCCAAACGACGCTTATCATGTCCTCAAAAGGGTTGGATTGTTAGGGTCCTAGTAAGGGTTTTTTTGATCGGGGTTAAGATTTATTGGAGAAGGATCTAGGGTGTTGGGGTTTAGGGTTTAGGAGTTTGGCGTTTTCGCAAGGTTAGGGTCCCACTTAGAGGTCTGCATGTTGCTGTTCTTCTATTCTCTGGGCCCTATCTTATTCGGGCTTTAGCGAGCTCTGGGCTTAGGGCTTAGGCTTTCAACTTGTCTCAGGTGGAGGAGTAAAAAGTAGTCTCTAGTTAATCTAGGATCCATGGGGATAGAAGTGGATCCTTAACCCGAAGCGAGATGTTGTTCTACATATCGGGAGTTCAGAAGCCCGAGTTGGGTTGCAACTAGAGTTTGACGCTTAGGGTGGGACACATATAGGTTCCTTAATATTTAGAATAAGGTTTCAACCAGGGCTTTGTCGAGTTTGAAAAAGGAGCCAGCGCAGCCGGCATCTGACGGTTTGTAGTGGACTCTGCAACGGTTGGGTGCGGAAGCTGCATGACCAAGCAAAGCTCCTGTTCCATCCACCTGATGCTGGAAATGCTGGCTCAAAAGCTTCACAGCCCAAGCTGGGGCTTCGTTCTCGTCTGAATGTACACTGTAGCCACTGCTCTTTGCGGACGGATGCCCTGGTGTTTGTTTGCTTCACCAATCCCAACCTTTTACTGTGTTTTCATCCAGGGGCTTTTTCTCCAACACTCTGTTCAAATCCTTGCGTTGGCTGCGGCTGCGATGCTATGGCCTCAGCTTGCACGGTGACTTTTCATTCCTCGCCATGCGCATCTGCTGCAATGGGCTTTCAGCTTTCAGCTTGATCTCCGCCACTGGCCGCAAATCTTGGTCTCGAGTATCCTGGAAAAGCTACAGATTAATCTTTGGGAAAGGTATAATGAATATAGCACTCTGAGGTTAAAGGTGACCTACTCTATTACTATAAGTTACTGCGAATCCCTCAATCCTCTTTTTCAAACAAACACGAAGAGGCCCAGTGAGACACACAGCGGGTTTGGGTTCAGGGTTTGGGGGTTCGGTTCCTCCAGCGGAAACGTGACATGGGACTAACTGGTAAACTTGTAATGGCAACGACGCAAGGATTGAGAACATTAGTGGTCATACCAATGGTAACAAGTGTATCACTAGTGGGAATTTCCGAAAATTAGGGGACCGTATTTTAGGGTCCTCATAGTAAGGATCCTATCATTTAGGGTACTATATTAGGGTCCCCTATTCTCGGAAACTCCCAAATTCCTAAACCCTAAACCCTTTATGGAACCCTTATAGATCGCTTAAAGGAACCCTATATTAGGGTCCCCTATTCTCGGAACTCCCTAGTAAGTTTAACATCAAAAATCAGTCTCCGGGCCCGAAGTCCCAACTGCCAAAGCAACCACAAGGACACCCTCAACAAATGTAGATACAAAGAAGCAGCTATAGGGTTTAGGGTTATAGGAGCCAAAACAAACCAGGATTAAGAAATTCAGAAATTGAAGTTTAGGGTGTTAGCGGAAACTCGTGGCATGGCCAAGAGTGCGGCGCTGTTGACATCCGCACAAGAGCGTGTTGCCGTCAAGCCTGACCTCATGAGTTTGGGTTTAGCGTTCAAGCGTTTCAGGCTTAGGGCTTACAGTACTCGTTTTGAAGGTCCCGTAATCGGGACAGATATGGCCAAATGCAAGACTTTCTTCAGGTTGTAGGGGTGCTTCTTCTTCATTCACAGAGCACAAAGGATCTCATTGGAAAGTGAATGTTGAAGGGTCCACTCACAGGGTGGCAGACCTGAGGCTATATTTCCGGAAAAAAAAATATGGGTACCCTATTCCCTATCCAGCCTTAATAGCGGGATCCCAGAATACATCTAAAGGGACACTGCTGGAGCACCTGAACACTAGGATCCTTTGCGCAAGGACGCTTAAACTGGATGCGTACCGGCGGTGTTGAGAATCCCGACATATCTCCGCTACTAGCCTTCCAGTCGGTTTTCTTGTTGGCTTACCAGTCTTGCAGATCCGGCTCCTAAACATGACGGGGAACAAAAAGGAACCACGATGAAGACTACAGGTGGATTGTCAAGGCTTTCGCAGTGAAGGCCGGGATATGGTATAGACCCCAACACAGTAAGATCCTAAACAGAAGGACCATCACAAACCTATCCCTGATTGTAAGGAAGAAGCCCCCGACATGGCTCCAACATTGAAGCCCGGACTGTCTCGTGTGGTGATGGTTCTCTCATCTTTTCGTTGTTGACTTTCTGATGGGGTGGTAGTCGCTGGTTTGAACTGTACAACCCCCACTAAACCCATAACAAAGATACACTCAAACCCAGAACAAAAACACTAGTTTGAACAACCCGGGTCGTACCCGACGGAAGATAGAGAGCCTTGCTATTCTGAAGGATTTCATTAAAGGGCTCTGAGCTTTTAAGGTTGGGGTTTTGGGGTTTAGGTATTCGATAAGCAAGGTCTTGTGGACTGTCTGGGTTACCCTACTGACCCCATCGTCAATCCTTACAGCACCCCAAAGGCAATACAGCGGTGCGAAACAAGTAGTACAAAACCACGTTCAACCCTAAACCCTGAACGCGACACACCCTAAACCCTAAACCCTGACCCTAAAGCCAAAACAACCCGCGCCACAAGGCACGATGCAACACGAGGGCCCTGCTGAATGGCCCTGGCGAGTGCCAAGGTGGCCGTTACCTCAGCAAAGGCTGTAAGATAGGGGCCCTCTTTTTTGGAATAGGGTTTTGCGGCATATATTATACTGTAATAGTATTAAAGAACCCAAAAAACAGTTTCTCAATTGTTTAACCCCCTATATAAGCTTTGGTGTTGGGTCTTACTGATTTGGGTTTCGGGTTGGTGCTCAGGGTTTTGGGTTGGGCGTAGGGTCTGAGCTGAGGGCTTAAGATTCTAAGGCTTGGGGTTGTTTCTGCTCTGGTCAGTGCGCAGGGTTCAAGGTAGCGCTCCTTGAAAGGACCCGAGGGAAGCCAAAAACTCCAACAACACGCACTTCCAGAACCCTGGGAAGGGGTGCTGAGGGGTGCTCTAATGAACGCTCTCCCTCAAGACGGTGTATGATGGGATACGGCCTTTAACGAATCACATGCTTGCACAAATGCAGCCCCATTAAGCTTCGCGAAACCCTAAACCTTAAACCCAAAACCTTAAACCTCAAAAGCCCCCCCTCACCAAACCACACAAAAACAGCTTACACACCAAGACAACAAAAGAGATGCCAATGGAGAACAACATGTTGGGGTACAGTCTCTATACAATGTTTGGGGATGCCTGAGGAACAATGGAACTCTTCGGATGAGTACTTGCGTCGCATCGCTGTGTGGCGTTTGCCCTCCTATTTCTATCGGGCATTAGCGGGTGGGCTTCCGGGTGTAGTGCTTGGTATTGAAAGGGTGCTGCTTAAGACTAGCCATACCTGATTTTGAACAATCTCCAGCGAGTTACTGCTCATTTTTCCCTCTAAGCCCTAGAAATCGTACAGTTTAATATTGGTAGTGCACTATGTAGCGAATAGCGCTGTTATGGACACCTTCGATCTCACGAGCTAGCACAGGCTGGATCTAACCATTGGGGCTTGGGTGAAAGAGATCAATATGGGGCGCGATTTGAACAGGGATTTACGGCACGTATATTATAGTACTCTTACAATACTGAGCCCTAAGGAAATATATATGGGTAACAGTTCACACCATACCAGGGCTGTTATTGGAAGTCCACGGCTTGATGGAGTTTCTTGCTGTGGTCAGATAAACTGAACTTCCCCTCAGTGTCCATGTGCTCACACAGTATATACTGTAGGCCTTAAAAAGGTTTCCGAATGGGTCCTGAATTTAGAACGCAGGCAAGCTTGGCTGCCGGCTCCATCCAAGGTCACGTCGATCGTGTCGCCAACATCACATTGCTTCGGACCTGACGGCGAGGAGGCTGGCAACCCAGCCCGCACTACCTGACACATGCACTCAAATAGACCAGTATGTCTGCCGACTCAAATTCTGACTCATGGACCTGGCTAAATCGCTGTTACACACCGAAAAAGCTCACACCCGATGGCCGTCCCAAACTCACTGCTGAGCACTCTGCCGCAGCCAGATGGGTTGGCCGAGAGCACACCGAAGAAGCAGCTGATCCTCAGGGCTTCCACTTGGAGGGTTTAGGGGTGGTTGAGGGGTTAGGGGTTTAGGATTCAGTACATACTTGGCGTTCTGTTCAGCACTGAAGCTTCAGGCGTCTAGAATATTTAAAACCTCAGAGCAACGAGACTTGCAACCCAACTGACCTAGGCGACTGATATCCGAGTTAGATTGCTTTACATAGAACTGTAGAACTCAAAACCCCAATACCTAGTGACCAATCCAGCATCCCTAGGTATGTCCCATGCATCACCCCTGCCCATGCCCCTGCAATATAGTGGCCTTAGTAATTAGAGTAGGGTTTTTTTGGGGGGGGTATATTCTAGTATAGTTATTTTAAGGAAGTCTCAAGAAAACTGTTGATAATTATTCCCACTTCTATACTAAGCCAACTTCATCCCTACCCGGTTTGCCTTTCTGACTAATCGGAAGTTTACCCTAGTTGCCAAGCTTTCCGTCTTACGGCGAGGGACTCCTTCAAATTTTGATAAGGTTATGTGTGTCTGGAAAAAGTCTCGGCCTGAAAAACTGCAATGATTAACCGTAAGCCCTAAACCCCTAAACCCTAATCCCGAAACCCCTAACGCCTAAACCCCTAAATCCTACACGCTCAAGCCATGAACCAAAAACTGCATAGCAGGACTAACAGCACAAAAGTCCTGTAAACTCATGCAGAACCAAACTCCTTAAACGAACTCTTTTAAGGAACCGCGGAAACGAATCCTAACCCCTAAACCCTAATTCCTAAACCTTATTACCCCACTCTCTCTGCAGGCCCCCGGCGAGATTGTGCCGGAGTAGCCAGCGTTGATGGGCTCACACGACCTGGTTGAGGTCCATGTGTGATTGAATTCAGAAGGGCTTCGTTGAAAAACGGGCTTGTTTTAAGTTGTATCTGGTTTCGAAAATGAAAACGGTCTTATATAGGTACCATATGACCATAGGGCTTAATATACCACATCGCACTTACATTTCGTCGTCAAAGTACTTGTTACACAGGTCGTAGGTGCTTTGGGATGAACCAAGGTATGTACTACCAAGGTACTTTGGGGTCAAAGCGCATACTACATATAGTCACGGTACATATATATATAATATAATATAAATAAATAAAATAAATATACATATATATATATAAATATACAAATATGTATGTATACACACACACACCTTGGCCATGCCACAGGGCAGCACCAGGGCTCAAGGATTCTGGCGTTAGCGTTTAGTGCTCCAAGCAATCAGACCTCAGAGCCGAGCTTGGATTGGGGTACTCCCTGTCTGGTTCTTAGTAGGGAATGGGCTTCCTTTAAGGGTTCCTTTAAGGGTTACTGTAAGGGTTACTGTAAGGGCTTAGGGTTCTTAGTAGACTGTCTGGTTCTTCGTAGGGAATGGGGGAATGGATTATGGAGACTATTGTTGGGGGTTATATAGGGACTACTATAGGGATCCATTTCCCCATTCCCTACTAAGCACCAGACAGCTGTCAGTTGAGTGTTTAAGACAGGGTTTTGAAGGTTTCGGTTCCTGAGTACCCTAAGCGTCCATGTGCCTAGATAGCATGTACCTTGGCCCTGAAGTTACTGCATTGAAACCTCTTCAAGGCCAACATATATGCTACACGCGCACATGGACTCATACCACAAAAGAGGCCACAAAGCCCGAACGAATACCGGCCAACACAAGCAAGACCCATGGCCCACGTCGTACGTAGTACGAGTCGGAATCCTGGGAAACCTGTGCACCATAGTGCCAACGCCAACACTTATCAAACGCAGTAACAAACAAATGAACAAAGCATCCGAGAAGATGGCGCCCACTGATACACGCTGTAACTTGACAAAACAACCTTTTCGGAACTTGCCGAACACTTTCTTCCCCAAATATACCCCAACCCTCAGACCGTAGATTTTGGGCTCCGGACACTGAAGCCGTCTCGCCGGAGCCCATGTTGCTGCTTGGGCCTTGAGAGGAAATCTGTGCGTGCTCCCACTTCTTTTGGTTTAGGGCCGTAGGGTGTTGTAGGGTCTGGGGCTGTGAAACAGGGGCCTTTCTCATTCGAACAGGGTTTCGGGGTACATTAAGTCCATAATATGGTAGAAATATGACAAGGGAAATCTGCGGAACAAGATTAACCCATAAATTCCGTAGGAATTGGCGAGTTTAGGATATGTTACTGTAGCCTCCGAAGTTTGCAGGCTTCGTTGGGGCATAGGGTCCGGGGTTTCGGGATATGAATATCGGTGCTATTCTTCGGAGCTGGAAGTTGGAAGGTTTTAAAAGCTCAGATGCTCAGGACCTCCCCCAAACCGTCACCAATACAATCAGAACCGAACATCCTGCGGTACAAAGATCCGAAGGCTGGAAGAGCTCAGCGAGTGCCTCTCGATTGATGAAGCCGTGGATCCTAAGCCCCGAACTAAACCGTAAAGTCATAAAACCTAGGCCGCAACCCATACGACCCAAAGCCATATCTTGAACTCTCAAGAAGCAACAAGAAACAAGGGTAGGGTATACATTCCAATTGAGAAGGCCTTAAAACCCTACACGTGGAAAGAGGGGTATGCGGCTTCCGGCCAGAGATCTGAGGTTTCTGCTCCATGCTGTGGAAGAGCCAGCCACTGACACAGTCAGGCCTTTGAGCCGTAGGGGGTTGTAGTTCTGGGGCTCCTAGAAGAATTTATGAAAGGTGCCTCTGTAGGAACGACAAGGGAAATTGTAAAGTTTCCCAAAGTACCACCAAGTGTGGGGGGGTCGTTTAGGAGTTTAGGGTTTGGAGATTTGGATAAGGGAGTTTAGTGTGGGATTTAGGTTTGGGGCTTGGGTGTGGGGATTCTAAGGATTTTGGCTGGCTTTAGTCTTCAATGTTAGGGCGCGTTATTGGGTATGTTGCTGTTGGTTAAATGGGCAGCATAAGTACAGGGTATCTTCCTTATTATGGGTAATGCAGGATTTATACCATCAACAGTAGTAGGTGAAGGCTTCGCACAGTTTATACGGGCCTAAACCGAAGGACAACTAGGCTTTGGACCTTAGAGAGCCACACTAAACCCTAAACGGCCCAAAACCCCAAACCCGAAAACCCTTGAACCCCAAACCCGAAACCAAAATCCCCAAAACCCACAAGCCCAGTCGTGCGATCCCGTGTCCGGAGTTTGGGCTCTGCTCAGTTGGATCTCAAGCAAACCGGTGTCGCCAGAGACTCCAACATCTCTTAATCAGGCATGTAACTTAAATCATATTAGGGATCTTATTATAATGTAAGGCATCTTCCTTAATTAAGGGATTCTTTTTTGTCTCTAGGTCCCCTCGTATTACAGGGGTCTTAACAAGGAGAACAAAGTTCCTGTAAGAGCTCCTGCAAGGCAGCTATAGGGGTTTATATAACCAAGAGTTTTACCCTATCAGCTAGAAATGGGGTTTGGACATATATATATATATAGATATGATATATATGACAATACGGAGAAACATTGTACGTGATTCCATCTTACAGCCTTTCCCATTGCAGAAGCCCTACCCATTGAGGCCTCAGCCCTCACTCAAAGCAAAACCCGAAATCCCCAGACCCCATGCGAAGCATTCGCTGCAGCCTCAAACTCCGAAAGCCCTACAACTCAACAAAACAACTCTTGGAAGCCCGACACGGCTTAGGGTTTAGGGGTTTAGAGGTTAAGGGTTTAGGCTGTGTTTTATGATTTTTTTGCTCCGGTCTGCAACGGTTGAGGAAGCTCCCCCGGGAGCAGCACCTGCCTAGAGTCTCCAACGAGTTCCGGTTACCTTCTTCGGGCCTGAGTACCCTGGCCCCCCAAAAGGTCAACCTTCTGAAGTATGGTAGAACTATGTAAACCATAAACCGGAAAATGTTGCCTACTCAGCTACTACTCCTTGCTTGTTTTGAAAAATGCCACAGGACCTTATCCATAAGCTTGGTTCACCAGAAAAAAGAACTGCATTGGATAATATGTGTAACCCCTAAACACTTTCCCTAAACCCTAAACCCTGTAAACCGTAAACCCTATCAGCCCTAAAGCCCCAAACCATAATCCCTCAACCCCAATCCTGAAAATCCACAAACCTCACCTCAACCCTAAACCCTAAACCCTAAAACCTAAACCCTAAACCCCTAAAACCTAAACCCTAAGCCCTGAAACCCCAAAAACCTTAAAACCTAAAACCCCAAAACCCTAAAACCTAAAACCCCAAAAACTTAAAACCTAATCCCTGAAACCTAAACCTTGGCCCTCCGGCTTTGACTGGTGTTGCATCCCGGACTGCAGGTCCTTAGCTTCGGGCTTGGGGCTGAAGTCTTCCAGTTTAGGCTTTAGGGCTTAGGGGTGGGGGGGTTAGGGTTTAGGGGTTTAGGGTTTTAGGGGTTTAGGGGTTTAGGGGTTTTAGGAGTTTAGGGTTTAGGGCTTTGGTGGGGGTTTAGGGTTAGGGGTTTAGGTTCTCCTAAACTTCTAAGCAAAACCTTGAGAAGCAAATCAACAAGAACCAATGACTACGAGGCTCAGGTCTGCAAGGCTAAAGACTGCAAATCAATGCAGTTTGTGCTCACTGCTTCTGAACTGGTGCGAAGGGTTTGTGGAGATGGTCTACTGCGCCATCATCTCAAGCAACAGCTAGGGGTGTCGCTCACTGCTGAAGATCCTCGTGCTCTGCCTTACTGTACTTGAAGGGGCACGGGACTTAGTAAGTTGGTTATAAGTAGGGTTATAATAAGGGTAACTCCATTTAGGGCACTTATAACTCTACTTATAACCTCCTCACTAAGTCCCCTGCCCCTTCAAGTAGCCGTGTGCCTTACTGTAGCCGAAAACCCTAAACCCTAAACCCTGGAGCGTCTCGCCCCCGGGCATCTTGCGAGTTTCACCGCCAATCGTCGGACGACGTGTGTTGTCCTGGGTGAACACCTTCCCAGACCCCCGGAGGATGCAGAAAGTAGATCCCCTAATTTGGGGCCCTATACTACTAAGGGTACTATTAATGGGGGATCTACTTTCTGGATCCTCCCGGGGGTCTGGGTTCTCGCCCCAAACCATTACCCTAAGGCTCTACTTGAAGGGGCAGGGGACTTAGTAAGTTGGTTATAAGTAGGGTTATAATTAAGGTAACTCCATTTAGGGCATACTTATAACCTACTTACTAAGTCCCCTGCCCCTTCAGGTAGGGACTCATATCTTGAGGTTTTTGGAGGGCCCAAAGACCATTCCATGTAAGGCCTTTGGGCTATTTTGAGCCTTAGGGTTACGAAGCTCTTACGGACCTCCTCCTCCTTAGTCTTCAGGGTAATACGATCGTAGCCGGGCTGGTGCACGGCGATCTCCTCCCTGAAGTCCGCAACGGTTGCCGACTTAAGAATTGTGATGTCCACTGTCCGTTGCTTGAAACCAGATGCAGGGCAGTAATCCGAAACCCTTAACTTTCCAAGCCCTACCTCGACCCCCAAGTACCCTCCGCCATCGCCTAAACACCAACGAGTTCCGTTTCATACCTGTGAGAAAACCCCAAACCCTGACGAGATGCTAACTTGGGGGCCTTGATAACCTCGTTGGGTTTCGGTAGTATCTTCTACTAGGCGTCGATTTCAACATGGCTCTATAGTAAACGATAAGGGAAATTAACAGTTATACCAAATTGATACCTAGCCTAGTATGAGTATATATGGAAGTTATACCAAATTGATACCTAGCCTAGTATGAGTATATATGGAAGCCTCAGAAACGGTATTGCTAGTCATGCAGGCCCGTATGTTTGACAACTGCCCTCATCACCTGCTTCCACTGTGTCGGGCTGCAAGACTTTCAACGTCCTGGCCTGATAGAGCCCGCGTTTGGTGTTATGTTATATTACCCTGGGGCTCCAGTTGCTTGAATAGTACGTTGTTAACAATGTAATCAATATGTGACCCCCCCTAAACCCTAAACCCTAAACCAGCAGCCCACTATATTTGGGTTGCATCTTAAAACTTATAACTTGGAGACTATGAAGACGCTCGATTCCCAGACCCGGGATTGCACGGTGGCTGTGATTCCAGGAAGCTGGTGATATACGATAGAGCAACCAGAGGTTTAGGAACAGAGAGGAATAGTATGTGCAATTATTCCGGCTTCTATGGTAGGTAGACCTAAACCTAAACCCTAAACCCTAAAGCCAAAATTTCCTAAACCCTAAAACTCCAAACCCAAAGCCCTACCATCCTAAGGGGTTACGATGTCCTTGCGGATTTCCGAGTTTAAGGGTTCAGTGTTGTCTTAAGGGCTTCCGGGTTTAGGGGTTTAGGGGTTTAGGGTTTAGGTGTTTAGGGGTTTAGGGGTTTAGGGTTTAGGGGTTTAGGGGTTTAGGGTTTAGGTGTTTAGGGGTTTAGGGGTTTAGGGTTTAGGGGTTTAGGGGTTTAGGGGTTTAGGGTTTAGGTGTTTAGGGGTTTAGGGGTTTAGGGTTTAGGTGTTTAGGGGTTTAGGGGTTTAGGGTTTAGGTGTTTAGGGGTTTAGGGGTTTAGGGTGTAGGGGTTTAGGGGTTTAGGGGTTTAGGGTTTAGGTGTTTAGGGGTTTAGGGGTTTAGGGTTTAGGGGTTTAGGGGTTTAGGGTTTAGGGGTTTAGGGGTTTAGGGTTTAGGGTTTAGGGTTTAGGACCAAAAGAGCTAACAACCCCACACCTCCTAAATCGCCTCAGCTCTTGGCGAGGCGTCATACGTGAGGGTACCCATGCTGCAGTACCTGGTGGTAGCTTTGGATCTACCTGGACTCCCTTTTGTTGCCCTAGGACCGTAAACTAAATGTATAGGAACCCCTTTAAGGCCTAGTATATACCATATGGACCATATGGGTACATGGAGCCTCAGGGTTGTATGTATGTTGTTCCAGGCTATAACTAGAACACAAGGCAACCAGCAAGGGCGCTAGAAGGCTGGGTCTTGGCACGGCTGAATAACGGATTTAGTGGTCCGGGGTTTCCAGCTCTTAAGTCAAACCGCGGATGCTCCGTGAGCAATGCTGTGGCTTGCCATGAGCACGCCGACGTCAGCCTGCAGGGAACCATGCGAGGACCGGGTGGATCCGAAACTATGCTGATTCTGCTACCCTACACCCAAAAAGCTTGAGGAAGTCTCAGCAGCCGCCGCCTGTCCATAGACATAGCCGGTTTGCTCTTGCGCCATATTCTTGAAGGGGGGCCTGCAGAAAGTTCCTAAGTGTAGTTCCAGTTGGCTCCATGGTTGGACCCCGCCGGAGGTAGGATCCAAGACGATGGCGTTATCGTCGTTGGAGAAGTCGCCAGGCATCGATCACCTCTGTCAAGGTGAAACCACCCACTCGTGAGGGATCTCCATGGGTGCAACTGGCATGAGGTTGGTGACTTAAGATAGCCCCACTCGAAAGTAGAGGGTTTAGGATTTAGTTGTCAGGAGCGGGGCTTTCAACACGTTGTGGAATCCCGATCCTTCTTGCATCAGCACCCCGGGCTGCTGAACAACCTGCTTGATATAGGGGCTGTAATGTCTAAGAAAGGCTCTGTGGTGTATAGCAGTATACTTACACCCAGGAACCCTGACCTAACAACCAGCATTCCTAAATCTTCAGACTTCTATATTGAAATCTGCCTGCAAACCCAAACCTTGCGAAATAGTAGGTTATGGCAGTATGACATCATAATTACGGTTTGACCCGAGTCTCGTCATCGGGACCCTTAGGGGGGGTAGGGGGAGAGGGGGAGGGGGCTTTAATACCTATAACAAGGACCTACCAAGGTCTATTTAAGGAAGTATAGTCCCCTACCCCCCTCCCCCTACCTAGATCCCTTTAAGGAACCCTATAGATCCCTTTAAGGAACCCTTTAAACCCCCCTCCCCAGGGTCCTTAGGACCTCGGTAAACCAACCCATCACTTGTGAACCTAAAAGGGGAGTTCAGGGCTCATAGGGGGGGGGGGTTCAGGGTTTAGGGGAGTTAGGCTTCAGGGGGGTTTAGGGTTTAAGGTTTAGGGTTTAGGGGAGTTAGGCTTCAGGGTTGTTTAGGGTTTAAGGTTTAGGGGGTTAGGGGTTGTTTAGGGTTTAGGGTTTAGGGTTTCGGGCCTTGGGTAGAGGGTTCGGGATTTAGGCTTAGCCCCTCGGGCCTAAGCCGTTGAACCCCCCAAAGGCGGCCGAACCCCAACATCCTGAACCTACTATTTTGGGGGGGCTTATAATAAGTAGAATAAGGTTTTGGGGCTGGGCCCGGTATGCGACAAATTTCATTGGGAACCCCCCCTCCCAAAAAACATAGTATAGGTACTTATTAAGGCCCCTATCTTACCAACCCATCCACGCAAGCCCCCTCGGCCGAAGAACCCTCAACAAAACTAGCAGTCCAATCCTCCCAAATCCGAGAACCGATCCTTTCAAACTGCAAAACCCCGAAATCCGAAACTCCCAAATGGGAGTTTCCGAAAATAGGGGAGCCTAATATAGTACCCTAGATAGGAGGACCCTTATTATAAGGACCCCCCCCCAAAAAAGGTACCCCTAATGTTCGGGAACTCCCAAATCCCAAAAAACAAATAACCCTGGCTCTCCCCCAGGGAACAGCTCGTAGTTGCCGGTGAATCCCGAGTTCACGTCGGTGCAGGCCTGCAGTGGGAGATGGTCCAGAGCATCGGGTTTGGTGTTGTTGATCCAACTTGTCGAGTATCCTGGGGAACCAAAAGTTAAGCTTTGGGAATATATTGGGATGATAAAACCCCCAAAAGGTTGAAGGTTACCTACTCTACTACTAGGTGATCTAGGGCTTGGTGTTCAAGGGTGAGGCTTCAGGTTCGAGGGTGCAAGCTTTACGGTGTCCTGGGCCGAGGACTCAGTTAAAGCTTCAATGTAGGTCTCCGGCTTGCCTTCTGACCCAGACAGACTTTCAGGCAGACTACCTAGTTGATGCCTTCCCTGAAGTTGATCTCTTCAGCATGGGGCGATGATCAGTTTCCACCCTCCTCTGATTTCACGAATCCCTACACAACCCCATAACGACCTACTACACCTCTGTAAGAAAGAAACCTTATCAAAAAACCCTGGCCCCTAAACGCCTAAACCTTAAACCCTACCTTAGCCCTGAATAACCTATGTTGGGGGTTCCTTATTATGGTTTCCTTTTAAGTCCTTAAAAAGCTAGGTTATTCGGGGTTACGGTAAACCCCAAGAAGCTTCCCGGCCTGAGTTGACACCATGCCAGAGGCCATGTTGGCGGGCGGAGAGACCGACGCAGTCGTGGCGCCAATCTGGGCGAGGGTTTAGGGTTTAGGGTTTAGGTTTAGGGAGGGTTTAGAGTTAAGGGCTTAGGCTTAGGGTTCTGATTGCCGGCAATCCCAAAAGACCCTAAGCGCCCTTAAAGGAACCTTACAGAACCCTTGAAGGAACCCTTAAAGGAAGCAGTCGCTTGTAGAACCCTTGAAGAACCGTTAAAATCATTGTACCTCGTAGAACCCTCGAGAACCACCCAAACAGACCTGACTGTTCCTTCCGAGAACAGATTACTTCATACTATGTAGAGACTTGCGATGCAATGAAAGTTTGGGCCTATCTTGAACTCCCAGAAGATCCCTACAAATTCTATATTAGGGTTTATGGGTAGCTTTAGTTGGCGGCGTCGGGTGCAGAAAAGGGGTCTTGCAACAGCCGGCGATAGGATTGCTGGATTCCCTAGACGATTTATGCGGGCAAACTACTTAACTACTTCCTGTCTGTGTCCTGATATCCCGAAGCCGTCCTAAAGCCCCAAGCCATAAACGGTCAACACGAAACATCCTGAACCTTAAAAGCAGCTTGACTACTTACCGCCTAAAATCTCAAGCGCATAGCCGAACATCCTCTGAACACCACCTACTCGTACAAACTGATAACCCCCTACATAATTCAAGCCCCAGATAAACCCAGATGAAATGAGCTATTGCTTGAAACCCACCATATTAAGAACGATATATAAACCCGCATGAAAGAAGGTCAGACCCTGTTGCGCTGTGCTGTAAGTCGCCCGCCGTGACATCCACAGGGTCACTGCAGCCTTTCGGCCTCAGTGCGGCGTTGCCACTCAAGGGCTTGGATTTAAGGTTTAGGGTTTAGGGCTTAGGGTTTAGGGTGGGATTACATTAACCCGAAATAACCTACCTTTCTGGGGTTCCTTGCAATGACGTCGGTATACAAGTACTTGAAGGGATAAGCTTTGTAGGGTACAGGTAGGGATGAGGTTTCGGGTATCCTGTGGATCCAATAACCTTAGGCCTTAGGTTCTACCCTCGGAAAAAAGGAATCATGACCATTCGGCCAGGGTTTGGGCGTTCTCATGGGTCCTGCAGAGATTGGCAGAGATTTCGTGGGTTTGCAGCCGTAGTGTGAATGTCTACGCGGCTCTCGTTTGCCTTGAAGAAGGCATTCAGGGTTTCAGCAGTCGTTGCAGGCTCTGAAGCCTCTTGTAAGGTGAGGTCCCTGAGCCAGAGAACAACTAACCACAATGTGTTAAGAGGCTATTATGGGGTTTGGGGTACACCATAAGGCGTAGAGCTTGGGGTTTATGGTCATAAGCACCGCAACCACACCCTCTAGAACTTATATACAAGGCCTTAACAGGGCCTTGCGTGATGATGCAAGAAATGATGATATCAAAATGCTAAACCGGGACTTCTGAGCCCAAACCCGGAACCAGCGCCCTGCGGAGCTTGAGGGGTATACTGTTTAGTGGTTTAGTGGGGTTGGGGGCTTTTAGGGAAGAATGGCCATATCAGAGTTCCCATAGCAGAGTTAACTAGGACAGCGTACTAGGTTCGACTTGGGTCAAGCATTATAAGTCCATGTGTACAACAAGTCCCCCGAACCTCCCAACAAAACGGGTCTCGGAGAGCTGCACGCAGCTGCCAGAGTTCTCCTTCAGCACGCCCGAACTGCACCTTGGCTTTCGGGGTGGTTTCATGTGAAGTTTCCGGCTTTGGGGGTGGAGGGTTCAGGGCTTTGGAATTCAAGTTGAATGATCCAGTTGGGGCTGAAGGTTTCCTCGTATCGCGTTCTTACAACACGGGGTGGCGCGGGCGTTGTGGCTGCGAATTCGGAATCGCTCAAGGATGGATGGAACTACAACTCGTTGTAATCTACATAATCCGCCGAGGCCACAGGCCTAGGCGTCTTGGGGGTTAGCTCAGGTATCCTCCACCTAATCCTCCACTCAAAGTTTGGACGCACCCGTTGTTTGGGTGCATTTCCCACCCCCCGCCCGGCCCGGGCCCCCTTCATTTTACCTGCTTTTTCGGCTCGCCCCCTGACTGCTGTTGGCCTTTTTCTGCTGCACTGACCTTACTGCGCCCCCTGCCCCGATGAGTTTTGTCGCAGCGCGGGTCTCCGGCAAGCCGAGGCGGGCGGCGTAGCGTTAAAATTAGAATAGGGTTTTGGGGCCCGTTAGCCATAAACCAAAAAAATAAGGAACCCCAAAAATAGTATTGGTAGTTGTCAAGGCCCCTATATTATTCATAGCCTGCTCAGCATATCAACCCCTGAACCCTCCATGTGAAGAGAAGTGAACCCGACCCACTAAGGGCACCTGAGTAGCCCCTTTATAATAAGGGTACCCTTTTTCCTACTATTCTGCTTTAATAAGGAGACCCCAAAACAAAAAGGGCAAAAGGCTACTACTCAGGAACCTAACCCAGCTCTACAGCGCGATCCTCGAATCCCAAAACTGGCCCACTGCTGGCGGAAGGGGCAGGGGACTTAGTAAGTTGGTTATAAGTAGGGCTATAATTAGGGTAACTCCATTTAGGGCACTTATAACTCTACTTATAACCTACTTACTAAGTCCCCTNGGACTTAGTAAGTTGGTTATAAGTAGGGCTATAATTAGGGTAACTCCATTTAGGGCACTTATAACTCTACTTATAACCTACTTACTAAGTCCCCTGCCCCTTCAAGTGGCGGAAGGGGCCGCTTGGACCGCCCTTTAGCAGAACAGACCGAGCGGGTTTCACGATGGCGGTGCCAGAGGCATGCCTTACTCTTCACGACCCAATCCTAAATCTCCGACTCTACTATAGGATCCTGAATTCTGAGAGTCGGGTCTTGGCATAGAATATCGTATAAAAGGGAATGACAAAATAGCATTGGTAAATACTTAGGCTCTCATATTACACACACACACCCCTGAAGCCAACATCCTGCACCACTCTGCTTAATTAAGGCCGTAAGACCCAAACCGTTACAACCTCAAGCACGCTCTAGGCTTTAGGATTTAAGGTTGAGGGTGATTCTTCGGGTCGAGTGTCACCACACCCTATAACACCCCAAACCCTCAGTCCTGAACCCTGCCGGGAGGCCGCGGGCCATAGATGGAGACCCTGAAATCCTGAACCCTGATGCCCTGAACACACGCCCTGCAAAGGTAAGGCAGTTCCCTGAAAAAAACAATTGCCCGATGCAAACCCCAAAACCTTCCAAGACACCTCACAAAACCATTGCAAACCCCCAGGAAACTGGGATGGAAGCCTGAAGATTTAGACGAGAGTGTTGAGGTATCTGCAGCATAGTTGAGCCACGGAATCCTAAGGAACAGTACGTCTTCAAGGGTACAGGTTCCCGAATAGCGTGGCTTCAGGTACCAAAACACCATTCAGCGTATGGAATTTGGTACCTTAACCTACTATCTATGTTATGTGGCTACTTGGAACCTCTATATATAGGTGATATTCAGGCCCTTAATTATCTTCAAACAAAAACCCACAGAAACCCGTCTAAACACCGTTAGAGAACCCTCTAAATCCTTAAATCCTCCCACAGCAGAGCTTCAAGGCTCCCCGCGAGAGGAGGATTGAACCCTCGAATCCCGCGTCCACGCCGGAACATGCCCTCGGAGATACTATCATCATTATTCGCAGTGGTATGTATATATATATATATTACTTTCTTTAATATCAGAGGCCTCTAAAGATTTGGCTTTACTTTTGTTTGAAGCAGGCTTTGGGATGTAGCCTACTGAAATTGCAAGGAGCCAAGGAATCTTCGCACCAGCCATTCAGGATTCTAGTGGGCTCCAGTTGCAGAAACACAGGATTAATGTACTTATTCATATGATTATATGGTCAGTCACCTACTACAGTTAAGTACTATAGGGGCCTAGATAATTCACACGTCTACTTGGGGGGCTCCTTACAATACTTATAGTATAATGGGCCCCAAAGCCCTATTCTAATTATTAAGGCCCCTATAGTAACTTGTGCCCTGGACTTCACCATTACGTCTGGAGAGTTCATGGTTCCTAGACCCCCAAAGTAGGTAGAATAATGGCCCAAAACCTATAAAAGGCTATTATTCTACATACTTTGAGGGTCCAGGTTCAGGCTTGCTTGGATGGGCTGGGGCGTCGGTTTCAGGGGTTTTTGTTGGTGTCTTATCGGGGCCCGAAGGCTTAGGGTTTAGGGTCTCGAACGAACATCGAGACATGAGGAGCTACCATGCTCGCATTAAGAGGGTTTTTCTTCTCCACACCTTCTCTTCGGATTTCTGCAGATGAAGGCCGGCATTAGAAGGGGGGCTTAGGGCGTGGGGTTAGGGATGCAAATGCATATACCAGTCTAAAACTCAATGCTCTAACGCTCAGGGTTCATGTTGCAGCCATAGCAGGAATGAGTGCTGAAAGGCTCATGGGACTTGATCAGTACGGTTATAAACAGGATAATCCTGTCTAGGACAGTTATACCGTTATACCCCAATTTATTTCCCCACGTACCAAGTCACCGGAACCCTTAAGTAGACTTTGTCCCTACCCAAACCCTGAATAGCCCAAAGCCTGGAGCCTAGGCCTTAGACACCCGAAAACCTGAACTGCAGCTATAGAAGTATATAAACATCCATGGCCAAATCCGAAAACCGCGAACACCCAAATCCATCAAACACACCCTATATATATACACACACACACATGTAGACACGTACAATCTATCCGAAACCCTGGGCCACAAAAGCACAAATCAAGAACCTAAGTACGCCTCGAAGTAGTCAATCTCAAAACCACGGACTGAATAACTTCTTTGGTGGGCCTCCTCCTGAGCGCAATAAGGGAAATACTAAATGGGAGTTCCCGAAATAGGGGACCCTAATATAGTACCCTAAATAGAAGGATCCTTCTTATAAGGACCCAAAAAATAAGGTATACCCCTAATTTTCGGAAACTCCCTACAATAATCCCCATTATAGAACCCTTATAGATCCCTTTAAGGACCCCTTTAAGGAACCCTAAGGTTTTCCTAATTTTCGGAAACTCCCAAATGACCCCAGGAGGCTTCCCGATCTAACGCGTCTGAGGCGAGCACGAAGCTTCTGTGTCTCCCGTCTTCAGCTCCGCCTGGGCTCCGGGTTCTGCAACAAAAGCTTCGAACTCGGTTTTGGGCTTCGGGTTCAAGGTTTAGGTTTTAGGGTTTAAGGTTCAGGTTTTAGGGTTTAGGGTTTAGGGTTCCCCACGCCATGAGAACAGGGTTCAATGTAAAGCCAACTACTGTTACTTAGGCTTTGTATGACGGTTGTTGTAGCGTGTTATAGGCTTATATATATATATATATGAATACAGACAGGGCTTTTAAGAGTCTGACCTATGAGACTTCTAAAACATATAGGTCTTACTTGGTGGTTAGAATAGAGCGTTAGGAAATATTACAGTATAGTTACACAGAGGACCATAAAGGCATATCCGTCAGGGTCTACCCAACAGCTGTAGACTCTCTCCAATACTGTGACCTACCAAACTACTTACCCTAAGCCCAACTTCTGAATTATCCTATGCCCTGCCAAACACTCAATGTTTCTGATGCCTAGCCTAAACCCTAAACCCCTAAACCCCTAAACCCTAAACCCCTAAACCCTAAACCCCTAAACCCTAAACCCCAAACTTACGGCTTAGGGACTTCAGGGCTTACCTGCACTGAAGAACCTACCCTTTTAAGGACTTATATAAGGAAATCATAATCAGGAACCCTAAAAAGGTAGGTTATTCAGGGTTAAGGTAGGGTTTAAGTTTAGGCTTTGGGGAGTTTAAGGTGCAGGTTAGAGTTTTTAGGGTTCAGGGACTCTAAACGCGATTTGAATCGAAGGGGCTTGGGGTTGCAAGGATTGTAAAAGGCTTATGGGAGTTTCCGAAAATTGGGGGTACCTTATTTTCTGGGTCCTTATACGTAATAAGGATCCTACTAATTAGGGTACTATATTAGGGTCACCTATTTTCGGAAACTCCCTTATTGTAATTGTGAGATGCTAGATACGGCATTCTTGGGCTTTGGCGCTTGCCTTGGGATTGTTCAGATATGTTATGGCATGAAATCTGTGGCAATATCAAGTTTTTGAATGAACCGGAGAAACTGTTATATGTGTCTTTTGGGTATTAGGTTGCTTTTGTACGTGTCCTGCCTCCCAGGTTAACAAGGTTCAGCATAGAGATCGAATCTTAAGATTGTTGCCCGAAGAAAAATGCTGCTGCAGTGTCTTGAGTCATTGTCATTAAGGTCTGGGGCTTAGGGTTGAGGGTTTTCAAACACAGTGCAGAGCAAGAAACCCCAAATCCTACACCCTGAACACACCCTAGGGCCAGCATGACAACACGGGCTGAGTTCTGCACCGTGGGGTACACAATGCCCTGGCTGGAGCCAACTGTGACCTGGGAACGGCGGCGAGGTGGGAAGCCGTTACAGCACGGAGGTGAACCCCAGCCATGGCATCAACACTGTGAAAGCTGAAACCCAAATCGTAGAACCCAACCCGGAGCCATCTCAAATACTGCCGTTTGACAGTGACCCAAGCTTAAGCTATGACAGCCTGTGTGAGAGACTTCCGGGGTGCTTCCGTCAGCACATACCATGTGGGCGCATGATACCTAGCGAATCCTGTGCAAGATATTCGCAGCAGCACTCGTGCTTGTGTCGCGGCAGTACGCTCAAGCAGTTAAACCCCGAATTCTAGATTCCAGACCCTGCAGCCCTGACCCATCAAACTGTTCATCGTCCCAGGCCTAGGACCTCCTCAGCGCCGAACCCTACCCAAAACCCGAAAAGCACTTAAACTCTAAACCCTCTAAACACCTCCAAACCTACAGTGTTCCAAAACCCCCCAAAAGTCCTAAAGTCTAAGCTACCCCTAAAAGTCTAACAAAAACCCCAAAGTCCTAAAGTCGGTCAGGGTGTTTTTTTTTTTGTTGTGGCCCCTTTTTGCTCGTGCCCTGCGTCATGGGTTTCTAGAAAATTTTTTGCTGTCGGCCCGGGTGTGCAAAGTGTTTTTTTTTTTGTTGCGCTCCGTTGGGCGCCTCGGCGGGGCCAGAGCAAAAAAAAAAACACCACCCA
>BGNK01002551.1:30621-88166 GCA_003297005.1 Symbiodinium sp. clade A Y106 | reverse complement strand
GCCGACATCATCAGTTGCATTTTGAAGCACCTTCACGATGATTGCAAGAAGTACTTGTTGTTGCATGGATCTTTGACGACTTTGGAGCAGCTTGAGCGCGGATTGGTTTTCTATGATGAGCAACTTCGTGTTTTGAACTTTCACAAGGAAGCCTCGCACGCAAAAGGTTTTGCTGCTTTTGGTGCAGACCAGCCGGATAAAGGCCAGCCAAAGGGCAAAGGAAAGGATCACGGNAGCCTCGCACGCAAAAGGTTTTGCTGCTTTTGGTGCAGACCAGCCGGATAAAGGCCAGCCAAAGGGCAAAGGAAAGGATCACGGCAAGGATGGTGAAGAAAAGGGCAAAGGGAAAGGAAAGGACAAAGGGAAGGGCAAGGACAAAGGAGCCAAAGGTGGTGGCAAGAAAGGCGGTGGCAAGAATAGCAGGGCGTGGTCTGCTTCCGCAGCTGGCAAGAAGAAGCCAGGAACCTGTAACTACTGCCACAAGCCTGGCCACTGGGCCAATGAGTGCAGAAAGCGCATCGCTGATGAGAAGGCCGCTGCCACAGCGGCGTCTGCGACAGCCGAAAGCACGCAGTCGAAGGCGGCACCGCCGCCTGCTCCACCTACCTTGTCTCCGGCGCCTTCTGGGAAAGGTGCTGGTAAGATCGGCAAGGCCGCTTTGCTGATGAGCTCGGTCCTTCCCGCAGCGGGCTTTTGCCGGACACTCCTGACCGTAGCCAGTTTTTCACCATGACTGCCATGATTTTTTCGATTCTCATGTGTTTCACACTTGCTTTCTTGATTTGTCGCTTGGTTGCTTGCTTGGGAAGCTCACGGCAGTCATGTTTTGCGTGCGCTTGCGTAGCTGTAGCCGTAGCCCTTGCAGCCTGTGCGCCACGGCCTCAGAGTGAGAGTCGGTTACCTTTGTTGTGCCCGACCCTCGCTCTTCCTGCAGTCACTTGCCAAGACCCNGCAGCCTGTGCGCCACGGCCTCAGAGTGAGAGTCGGTTACCTTTGTTGTGCCCGACCCTCGCTCTTCCTGCAGTCACTTGCCAAGACCCCACTTATATCTTGCTAGATAGTGGGGGTTCAGTACACATGCTTTCAGAGGACACCATTGGGGTGACTGCTAGGATCATTCGGGAGATCCCGGTTGAGGCTGATCTCCAGTCACATCGGTTGCTGGTCCACTACTCCTAGCTCTCCATAGCCCTGGTAGAGCTTTGGTTTCCCTGTGAGGAGAGTGATGGAAAAGGGTTTAAGACCTACAAGGAGATACAGGTTCAGTTTGAGGCCTATCTGTCACCCTCTTCCATCAGTATCCTTTCCACGGGGACGTTGCAGCGGCTGGGTTTTCAAGTCTGGCATTATGAGAATGATGCCCAGCTCCAGCTATCANTATCCTTTCCACGGGGACGTTGCAGCGGCTGGGTTTTCAAGTCTGGCATTATGAGAATGATGCCCAGCTCCAGCTATCATTTCCTTCGGCGGGTTTGCGCTTTTTCACTGAGCTGTATGTTAACACTAGCTGGGTAACCACATGCAGCTACATAGGCATAGAGGAAACCGCAGGTGCTTCCGTCCCTAGTTGCAGTGTGCAGTTAGAAAGTAGCAGTGTAGGTGGCTTGGTAGGAAGTAGCAGTGTAGGTGACTTGGTAGGGAGTAGCAGTGTAGGTCGCGTGACTGTCGGTCGGTCGGTAACTTCAGCGTTTGTGCCTTTGGAACCCGCAGTCTGTGAGACGTCTTGCAGTGAAGGGACCACGTGTGCCGCAGCCAGTGCCGACTTGCAGGTTTCTTGGTCAGCCCCTTCTGCTCTAAGCCGGGATGCCTATGGATACCCAANCCGCAGCCAGTGCCGACTTGCAGGTTTCTTGGTCAGCCCCTTCTGCTCTAAGCCGGGATGCCTATGGATACCCAACCTTTATCGGACGAGGAATCCGGGATGTACGAGTTCCCGCACCTCCCTGTGGAGACTCCGGTGTTGAACCTGGAGACAGCCGCGCCGGAGGTTCTGGAGGAGACCACCAGCTTACCAGACCGCCTTCCCAGTAGCTTACTGAACGAGCTTCCGAGCAGCTTACCAGACTGCCTACCGAGCAGCTGCTCGATCTCCGGCATGGCTTCGATCCCCGGCAGCTCCAGAGCCGACGGTTCGCCTCCAAGCACCTCCGCGCCAACAGACTCGCGCACATAGCAGGTTCAGAGCACGACTGTGCGCTCCCAAACAGCTCGCGAGCCCTCCGTGCACCCTCAAACTGCTTTCGAAGCCGCGTGCGCCCAGTTTGCAAGCACTTTAGAGCCCCCACGATGACGAACCCTACGGCCTCCAGCCCTCAAAATCGACAGGCCCTCGAAGTAGCAAATTCTGACCTGTGTCTCGAAACAAGCCTCGTAGACAGAGTGGAGAGCTGGAATCCATCCCCCCAGAGAGAAGACTTTTTGAACTAAAACGAGATCTATCACTGCTTCTTTGTCCAAATAGAACATGGAATGGCTGTCTCAGCCTCAAATACTTGATAAAGACCATGAAAAGTTTCTTTGCCTCCAAGAATCTCCAAGACGAAGCTATCATACAATCGCAGAACCATAGTAAACGTTGGACCAACGTTTTGTCAATTCCGACACACGATCTGAGTTGAAGAAATTGAAAAACAAACTTTTGTGTGCCACGACACGAACTTTTGCAGAGCACCCGGGTGATGGATGTTTTCTTCCCAAAAAAGTTTTCTCTTTGAAGAACTCTGCAAAGTTTCCAGAATTTAGACTTTGTAGTTTGTATCTTTGAATCGGCAACGTCAAGTCTTCAGCGTTTGGCCACTGGAAGACGCTTTGAGTTCCTGGTTAACGTCTTGGCAACCATGATCAGAACCCCCATGGCGGTCCTTTAACCTGACTGGCTTTTGAGCTGAGTTTGTGTTGTCAGTATCCAAGTGTGTTGTGTGTTTGTTTTGTGTTTGTGTGTGTACTGTAAGAGAGCTTCAAAATCTTCAAAGGAGGCTTCAAGAGGAGCTTCGACTCTTTGCCTCCTACCCTTTAAAGAGGACTTTAAGAGACTTTGAGGGAGCTTAAGTCCCTCTTTGTCAAAAAGGACCGGAGTGGAGGGGGAGAGGTTCTCAATCTGCCCGAAATGTTTTTGTCTTCGACTTCACATTGAAGCTGCGTTGACTTTGGATGGTGCATGTTGAAGCGCAACAGTGGGATGGTGGTGTGGCGACCAATAATGAACAATGAACATATCACTGCTACAGTCTTTTGTGTTTGCTCGAGTACATTGGTGTTGTAACAACATGTTTCGTGGACGGCTTCACATGTCCGCTTTTGTTTGGTTTCGAAACGCAAGCCACACCACGTCTTGTGCTGTAGGTCAGTTGTTTTAAGCACTGGTCGTCATACTGTTTGAAGGAAGCTGTTGTAGATGTTTTTTCGCCATGTGTCGCGCGACTGATGCACATACCTGTGCATCAGCGGCTACAGGGCTGATTACGAAACAAGTCACCTAGTATGTGTTCGTTTGCATCATGAGGACGTGCTTTGTGGCAAAAGTTGTTAATCCAGGTGAGCATGCATGGTGTCGACATCCGACAGCAGAATTGCAAGCCAGAACCATGCATCGAGTAGGTTGCGGTGCCTTTCAAACTGCATTTTGTGTTTCGGCCCAAATCGAGAGAATACTGGTTGCAAGCTCGAGAGGCTGGAGTTTGACCGGAGTGCCATGCGTTTCGGCTTTAGGAAGTGTTTCGTCGCTCACAGGTGGCCATGGGAAATTGTCAATGCGAAGGATGCCGAAAGGGGGAGGAGGCAGAGCATGGGAAGCCGAGTGTGTAATGCCGCTGTCAATGACATGCTGTGTAGTTTCTCTCGATTTGCCAGCAACAACTGAGCCCTCAGCCCTGAACCCTAAACCCTGAACCCTGGGTTTGAAGCGGCGATTCCGTGCGTGCAGAAGTTCCCTGTGCCAGGGCATGAAATTCGAGCCTCAGTCTGGCACCGATGAGGCATCCTGGATTGGAACCCCTAAACTAAAAACCCAAGCTTACTTGGGGCTTTTGGTGATCGATGCTTCGGGCAGTCGTGAGTGTATCTTGTACGTACGTATGTGGGTGCTACTATGGCTATGGAGATGTTAGCAATAAAGAAGCTACTTCAGAAGGAATGATGAAGAAGGACCATGACCCAACATCCTAAGCCCTCAACCCTTGACTCCAAACCCCAAACCTTAAACCCCGAAGCACAGCATAGTCTCAAGGAATGGACCTTCAACCTTGATTTTCAAACCCCGAACCCATTCGGAGCGTTTCGCTCCAAGAACAAAGAATGTTCCAGACCCTAAACGTTCATCGTCAAGCCTTAAAGCCGTAAGCCCTTCAACCTTAAACCTCTGAAGCCCTAAAGCCCCAAAACCCTAAGCCCAAGAACCCTAAACCCTAAACAAGCCATAAACCCCCAAAACCCTAAACCCAAAACCCTAAACCTTAAACCCTAAACCTTGAACCCTAAAGCCTGAACCGTCCGACCGTGCGTCTCCCGTCAGGTCAGCTTTGCAGGATCCGCGCAGGCCATGCTGTCGAGATTGAATCTTCTGGTCTGATAATGCCGGAACCATCAATATAGAATGCTAAAATATACCAATCCAGAAACCGTTCTAATAGACTAAAATATACTAATATGGGAACCTTTTTAATGTCTTTAAGGTACTAGCATGGGAACCTGATCAAGAAGCCTTGGTTCTTTATTGGGGTTCTTTGTTTGCATCCTTGTATATGTTGGGGTTATAGGACCCCGGGTTTCTCAACTAGGTTCCTTCAACTTTTATGCAGGGTCATGAGCAAGATGACGGAAAAATCCCAAAGGCCAAGCTCCAAATCCTACACCCTAAAACTTCAGAGCCTCCAAACTTAACACACTACAGCTGTGTTTTGGGGAGGATCCTTTTTCTTGTGTTTTTTTGGAAGGGCGGGGGTGCGGGAATGCAGGTTCCACATGCCCTCGCTGCCAAGAACGGGTCGGTTCCGGTGGAGATGCAGAAGCTGCAGGTCCCACCAGTTATGGTGCGAGTTTGGGATTAACAACCGCAAACCCCAAAGCACTTCATGTGTACTTCGGGGGTTTAGGGTTTCGGGCTTAGGGCTTAGGGTTTACGTTTCATGGTACCTTTGCCATGGGAAGCTTCTCGCGACCAGGGCCTTTGGCAGACCCAGCACGACAGGCAGCTGATGGGCAGCGACCTCGGCTCACATCACCAAGCATTTGTGCATCCTGGTATTTGCCATGTTGTATTCTGTTGTGTTCTTGTGTAATCCTGGCACCATATTATGTATACTATGTTATACTACCCTATGCTAGATGACATTCGATCTTACTCATGTTGAGAGTAATGCTTCTGGGCATCGCAGCCACAGCTGAGAGGTGAGATCATCGGTGCAAGTATGATCTGGGACCAGGAGTTCAACCATGACAAGTCGGTTTTTAAGGCCAGGGACAGCCGGATCCGGGAAGGAGTGCCCCAAGCTAGAACCCTGAAGCCTGTAACTGAACAATAGACGCCTTACTCAGCTTTATCTTAAATCCCTAAATCCCAAGCTCTAGACGCTAAACCCTATGGGTTAGGAATTAGGATAGCAGGTAATCATGCGACAAAATGATTCAAAACGCGCCGCTAACCCGAGACCCTGACTCAACCATACATGAGCAGTCCTGACTTCGGAATCCCAACCTTACACCCCCCAATGCCCTTAGAGTGAACCCCTGAACCCCACACCTCAGGAATCCAAAGCTCCTGGCACTGACCTTTTTGTCCAAGACTCTAAACTGTAAACTCGAAATCCTGAGCCCCAGGTAAACTCTAGACCCCAGATTCGTCAAAACCCAAAGCCCCAACTACCGTAAGCCTTGAACTCTTATGCAGAACTTCATAAAACCCCTGTAGATCCGACCCTAAACCCTCAATCCAAACCCGAAAGCCCTTAAGCCCTAAAGCACCTCAAAGCCCTCAAGGCCCTAAATCCCGAACCCCTGAACCCTTAAGCCTAATCCTCCTTCCCTAGAGATCCTGAATGCGCAGGTTGTCTCGAAGGGGACGTACCAGATGGAGCTGATGGGCTCGCTGCATAAGGCGACCTACGAGGCCCGTTGTGGGCTTAGGCTTTAGGGTTTAGCGTTTGGGGCGTAGGCTTTGGGGGGTTTTGGGGTTCAGGGGTTTAGGGGTTTAAGGGTTTAGGGTCTTTGGGGTTCTAGATATTTTGGGATTTTAGGGGTTTAGGGTTTAGGGGTTCAGGAGTTCAGGGGTTTAGGGGCTTTGGCGGTTTAGGGGTTTAGGGGTTTAGGGTTTGGGGTTCGGGGGTTTAGGGGCTTTGTGCGTTTAGGGTTCAGGGTTTAGGGGTTTAGAGTTTGGGGTTTAGGGTCTAGAGGTAATACCAGAAGAAGTAGAAGAAGAACCACATTATCATCAAGAAGAAAAAAGCATCGAGAATCAACAAAATAGGAATAAACACAACGACCATAGCAACAATCAGCTTACCTGCAAGGCAAATTCTAATTACGATGGTAGTAGTGGCAATCATCATCATGCAAGTTCGTTTTGACAGCCATAGTAATAGAACTAGCAATGACAAGCCAGTGATGGAATGTCACCAGCGCGAAGATCGAAAGTATGTCTCCCTACTTGCTAGACTTTAGCGGCCGGAGTAAGCTGGGTTGGTGCACATCCTGCCTCACTCTGAAACCTAAACCCGAATCCCGCAAGCTCAAGCCCGAAACTCAGTGTAGCACTCCTAACCCTCAGGCGCAGTCTAGCCCCGTATCCCCAAACCCTACAAGCCCTGTAGTCCTGTGTCGGCTTGGCTGCAGGAGCCTGGATGCTTGAGATGGAGCGATGGCGAGGTGTGGATCAAAGTTAAGTGATTTGCATACCTTAACCCTGAAGAACCTACCTTTTCAGGGTCCCCTAATATTATTTCTGTATATAAGTCCCTGAAAAGGTAGGTTATTCAGGGTTAGGGTACACGTTTGAGGTCTGCAGCGGAACTTACGTGTCACCAGTTGGCCGCAGTGTCCTGACAGCCGCCGCAAACGCGGGGGGCCTCTTCACTTGCCAGACGCAACCGACCCGGAGACTCCAAAATCCCTTAAGTTTCGAAGATACCTTGGAAGTATAGGGGGTTTTTGTATTGCTTTTTGGTTCCTTAATGAACCCTAAACCCTAAACCCTAAAGGCATGTTCCTTAAGGAAGGGGTTGTAGGAGCCTCTGGGGACGATAGCTACAGACTGGCCCAAAACGACTGCGAGCACGACGCTTCTTGACGGTGATAATGCAGACTAGACCTTCTTCTACGTAATAAGCAGTATAATGGGGATCCGAGTAGTACGGGCAAGGGAGTTTACAAGTCGCAGATTTACTGATGCCCTGGTCCCTAAACTTTAAAACCCTTATCTCCCTCTTAGGACGCTGGCAAAAGCCTGTGCAAAACACTTCTTCGGCGATCTTGTGAATAGCTTTTCCCCAAAAGGCGGTGGCGACAAGCGTAAAGAGGTTGTGTCACAGTCACAGTGTGCATCGTCCATAGACAAGGATGAAGGTACCGTCAACCAGGCTGTCTTGCTGTCAGTGCTGCCGCTGTTGGGCGCGGCACAACAGTCCTTTCCGTGAATGCATACTTCCCTAAGCTGCCTTGATGATTCTTATCATGTTGAGTCTTCGTTCTTAACCCCTACTCGCAAGACGGTAAGACCCAGCAGCGCCTTGGCATGTGCGTCATCTGCAACATTTCAGCGACTGCCCCGCCCTCCCCACACTTCTGCGCGTGAGATCCACACCTTGCTACTTGGCGTATGGTTTGGGCTCTTGCATGGGTTCTGTAGGTTTCTTAAGATTTCGGGTGTAGGTTTGGGAAGTTCAGGTTGCGGTTTAGGGCTTGGATTTTGGTGGTGATACGGTTTGGGGCCACTGGAAGTCAGTTAGGAGCAAACATGCCAGAGCCGGTGAGGGTGGGTTTAGGCCTCGAGGTTCTGGGGCTTGCGGTTCGGGCTACCGAGGCTCGGGCGGTGTGAGTTTCCTGATTAAGCCCGAAACCCCTAAACCCTAAACCCCAGGCCCTAAACCCCCTAAACCCTACAACCTAAACCTAAACCTTCAGCCCTAAACCCCATAGTGAATGTAGTGAGACAAGTTTGGAGTCACCGACCCTGAAGTTTCCAACTTTGTAGTCTTAGTGTCCCCCATCGGCTTCCTCTTCAATGGTTCGTGTTCGTTGTGTATCATCTGGGCTTTCAGATGATGCTGATGATCACACTTGCAATGAAGAAGAAGGGGTGATCTTGTTTTTTGTGCTGCTTGGTGATTTTCCTCCCGTGCTGCCGCTGCTGTTGTTGATGTTGCTGGTGCTGTCTGCGGTTGTTGTTGTTGGCAGCACGTGCGTCTGCCGCCGCGTGGGGTGGTGCGATTTCTTGGCTGGCATGTGCTGAAGCTCGAGTTTTGGCACTTGCTCACCCGAAACTGAACTTGGGTTTTGTTTTCGCATCGGTATTTGCGGTGTTTTCTAGCAAAAAACGCCGCAACCGGCGCGCTGCACTGTCCAAAAACATGCTCAGCTCTCCATTTNTTGCTCACCCGAAACTGAACTTGGGTTTTGTTTTCGCATCGGTATTTGCGGTGTTTTCTAGCAAAAAACGCCGCAACCGGCGCGCTGCACTGTCCAAAAACATGCTCAGCTCTCCATTTCGCATCATTTTTTTCGGTGTTTTCCTGTGTGTCGCATTTCGCATCGGTTTTTGCAGTGTTTTTGCCGACTCTCGACTTTCTGCACATGCCGGATCATGCCGGCTTCGACTTGCATTTGTCTTTCAGNGGGGGGGGGTGATGACGTCCATGCGAATGCGGCTTCTGTCTTCTGTTTCTTTTGTTGCGTTACTTCTCAAACGCTGCCGGTTGCTCTGTGAGGCCCTTGATGCCGCTTCTTATTGCTTCACTTTTGAAACGTCGACCATGCAAAAACCTCGCGTTTTTGCAGCTTTCTAGACAAAAACTTCGAAAACGACGCAAAAAATCAACTTAAAAAAGGCAAGAAAAGCATGGTATTTGCGACACTTTCGCAAAAATGCTACCAAAAAACAAGAACAAAAAACATGGGAAAACGAAAACGCCGGCACATCGTGTTGTTGACGAAAACCTCGCAAATTACAGGGTTTGCCTGACTTCGACCAAAAAAACCTCCCAACAATAAACGACACACCCCGCGCGGCGGCAGACGCACGTGCTACCTTGTNGTTGTTGACGAAAACCTCGCAAATTACAGGGTTTGCCTGACTTCGACCAAAAAAACCTCCCAACAATAAACGACACACCCCGCGCGGCGGCAGACGCACGTGCTACCTTGTTGTTGTTGCTGCTGCTGCGACAAACCGGCTTGAATGCTTTATGTGCACTTGCCTCATCGGATCTCAGCGACTTTTCTTGGTCTTCGTCTGGCTACCATTGTTGTGACGGTGAGCGTGCTAATGTTTGGATGCACCTATATGTCCACATCCAGGTCGCCGTCGGCTTAATGATTTGTTCTTGTCGAACCTGTGCCAAGTATTTTGTCCATGTTTTCTTGTTTAATAAGGTTTTCGGTTGCGAGGTTCTACGATTGCACACATACTTATATCCTATTATGGGCGCTTGTGAGCCAAGTTCTCGTGTGTGCTTGTGTAGCACGCAAAATGTTCTGATATGCCTCGCATTCATGCACTTCGACAGATTCATCTGTTGACAATATCCAATGGCATGTTGCATTTTCTCCTATGTTGCAGAAGGTGCTGGGGTTGAGTATGATGTCTTGTGTTTTCGCCACGACCCTCCCTTGGTTGAGGATCCGCTACAATGGGCAACTGCCAGGCAAGCGAGGTGGGGAACCCTAAACCCTAAACCCTTCACCCCTAAGCCACTAGGTCAGAGAGACAGAGGGAAACACCGTGACCCACACGCATGCTTTGTTGCAGTGTTTTCATGCTGATCAAAGTTAGGGTCTAAACGTTTAGGGGTTTGGGGTGGCCTGCGGCCCAGCCGAAAAGGGTTTCAGGTTAAAGGGAACATCCCTCTAGTGTTCTCCACTACGAGCTGTTGGCAAGCAGTTGCACAGGTACCTACTGCGGAGGAAGTGGTCGTCAAGTCCCAGGCCAGAGCCAAGGACGATGCCCAGGAGGAAGTCTCGACGCAGTCCCCGGCCCCGTCAATGGAAATTGACTCCACCCCACCCACTGCCCCGGAAGTCGACGCGGCTGTGCCAGAAACTCGGCTTCTAATCATTGGAGTCTTGGGTATGGGAGCCCAAGCGTTGCTTGTCCTATTCTTTCGAGATGCCTCAAATCCCACCGTGTGCTTTGTAAGAGCCCAAGGAAGTCGACGCTGCGGCAGGGGATGCGACAGCTTCGGCCCCGGCGGAAGCGGAAGCCCCGGCTGAGCCGGCGGCAGAAGCCGAGGTGAAGCCCGTGGTGCACGAGACCAGGCCACTTCTCGTGCCTTGCATCGGGCATCCCAAGAGCCAAGTGATGCGAGATTGGTTTACATTGGACGGCAGGTGCCACGTGCACCTTGCATATGACCAGTCTCCATAATCTGATATCATATCTTTTGTGAGAACCGCGCCTGCGATTGATACTCGGTGCTAAACGCACTAGTGGAGAGCCTTAAGGAGCCGGCCGGGATAAGGGAACAGCCAGCCTTTTGCAGGTTTGGACTCTTGCTCGAGAGCCTCTTGGTGGCAACAGTTGTTCGCCAATTGTCCCCAGCCACGTGAAACTGTCGGGATCTAGCTAGTCGCGTGCCCCTGAACCCGAAATCCTATACCCTCAACCCTAAATCCTGAAGCCCCTATTCCCTAAACCAACGAGCTCAGAATTCAAAGCCTGCGAAATGCGGGACGAGACCGGCGCCCTCACGGACATCGACATGGCCAAGTTCTTCGAGGCAATGTGAGGCTTTGAAATGCCCCTTGAAGCAATCCTAAACCCTAACCCTCAACCCAACCCTCAACCTAAACCGTAAACCCGAAACCCAACCCTCAAGCAACCCTAAACCCTAAACTTGAGCATCCGCAGATGTTGATTTCGAACTTTGCGGCTGCAGATCTAGGTGATTCGCCGTGAGCTTGGGAAAGGACTCGCCCAGCTGACAAGTAGAATCAAGCCTTGAAACGTTGCCTGTGCTCTCAAGTGTTTCAGAAACAGGTAGTCGATGGGACTTGAGTTGCTGAGGAGTCTCCTTTCTTTGCTTCAGCAAGGCTCCGAGGCTAACTGGTGGGGCCTGGTGTGCCCTTCCCATTGCCGAGGCATTGGGGTCGGAGGGCTGTTAGCAGCCTACTTGCTTGGGGTGCTAAGCTCCATATTTGTGGGCTTTGCCTGGTTCCTGCTGAGGGAGCACCTGTTCTTCGAGAGGTCTAGGGCCGAGGTGCCTCAGACCCGAGCCCCAGTACGCACATGGACGGTGAGCTTCGGTTGACTATCCGTGGTTTCAGTATTACGGTTAGTAAGGCTAGTGCCCCAACCCCTTCAGCTTCCACGGAGCGTCCCGATCAGCCGCGTCCTTTGCCTCAGAGTTCCTCTTCTTCTTTTGAGTTGGTGGACTTGCCTGCGTCATCCTCGGCTGCTCCTTACGCAGCCCCTTTCGAGCCAGTTCCTTGTCCCTTGCCGGCCCGGAGCTCCGGCCTAGATTTGGGCCAGGCATCTACCCCGATTTCCTCTCCTTTGCGAGTGCCTGAGTACCCCTTGCAGGGCCCCTTGCGCCCCTGCTCAGAGATCTTTGCCGATTTCCCTGAGCTGCCCTTGTCTCTCCGGGACACTTGCCGGCACCTGTCAGGTGGAAAACTGACCTGGGAGGCCACCCTCCGAGCCTGGGAGGCTGGCTGCTGGGCCCGTGCTGTGCTGGCTGCTGAGGTTGCCTCTCCTAACCATTCGGCGCCCCTAGCCTTGCAGAACAGGTTCTATTGCATTTTGGCTGCACCGGACCTTACGCAGCCGACTGTTGTCAGGTCCTTTGCTGAGTACAAGGCCATCGTCGGGACGCTTTCCCCAGGCAAGACCCTGAGCCACGCCTTTCCATCTGAGAGCGAGAGCCGTGTGTACTTTGCTGGTGCTCGGCGGCTCGGCCCTCGCCTCAGCTGTTCTGGCTCAGAGCCAGGCCTTGATGGCCCTCGCGCAACAGCTAGGCCAGACTTTCAGGATCCTCTTTTGGATGCCCCCGCCTCCTCGACCTCAGTTCGGGGGGCTCTCGGCCGGCAAAAACTTCAGGGGAACTGCAAAGCTCTCCGGGATCCTTGGCGAAGAGGGTCCGAGAGAACGCTAGAAGACGGATGGACCCGTCAGGCTTTGGGTCGCCAGATCAGCCGACCCTGGTGCGTTACTTAGAGCGTTTCGGCGGCTACGGCCGGCAGCGGAGCACCGCCTTGATTGCTTGGCAAGTTGCGCAGGCTTGCGACCATCTGCAGAGGGGCTCCAGCGAGTCGGCGGCAGACGTCATGTCCCTGCTTCTCGTCATGCTGGACCAGAGTGCTGTGGACGGTGGGGATCAGAGCCTAGGCTGGCTTCTGAGTCTTCAATCCGATCTGCCCGTCAGTGTCTTCCAGGACGTCAGTGTGCTGCCGAGCCCGGCTGCCCGCTCCTTCACGCCTCAGGGCTCAGGTACGGCCGCGACGCGGCGCGCGAACAGCGCACTCCTCTGTTGAGAAGGCTCTGCCAGCCAGGGAGCTCACGGGCAAAGGAGAGCAAGGGGGCCAGGGAGGCTTGACTCGAAGACCATCGGAAACCGCAGGGGAAAGACCGGACCGAAGGGCGGCGCAACAACGATGCTCGGAAGCCTCCTTTCCTGAATAAGGTAAGAGACCCACTCCGGGCAACGGTGGTCAGCCAGCGTGAGGAAGGGAGAGGTCCGGTGGTCAAGGACGGGCCCAACAGCAAGGCCTCCGTCAAGGAGCGTGGTTGCCAGGGGCCACCGCAACGACCTCAAGGAAATCGTAGTGGTTTGCGACGGGCCGCTCGGGACCTCACGACCATGGTGAGGCAGAGGATCAAGCTCAGGCTCACAGCCGTGGGCGGCAAGCACACTGGCCTCGGGAGGATCAAGCCTGGAATACCAGCCCTTTTACTCCGCAGACTGCCACAAATGCTCAGCAACGGCAGGCGGGACCTCAGCATCAGGCAGCGCCTATAGAGGAGGGCTGTGACCCAACAGCCAGCAAGGGCCGAGGCGAGCTCTTCGCTGATATAGCGCTCAGCGGCAACCTGCAAAGAAGCAAAAGAGAGGGCGAACCGCCTCGAAGCCGGAAGCCCAACAAATACCTCCCTCAGACACGCTCTCGGAGGAGGCGTCGATTTGAGCGCCAGCGACAGAGAACACCCGGGCACTGAACTGGTCCTTTTCGTCGGACCCCTTAACGCCAGCAGCCTCGTAAACGACTTTAGCCTCGCGGAGAAGGGCCTCGGCCCAGAAAGGGTTGAAGCACCACCTGGCCCAACCTCCTCAGCTGAGATCGCAAAGAGGTCGTCAATGATGAGGCCGGCCCAGCGCGTGACGTTGGAAGCAACAGGGCAGCGATTTAGGAGCCGGCCTCCAGGAGGGTCACCTGTGATGCCTGAGCCACGGAGGAGGCCTTCATGGGCACTGGCCGCGAATTCGACCCCTAAGTGGTCCCCCTGAAGTAAACTCTTAAAGGCGCCGTGCACTGGCACACCAGCATGGGCAAGGATGCTTGAAGGCTTGAAGGCGGTGTCGCCAGACGAGGCGGCAGCATAGGCACGGTCGGCCCGGGCAATGTACTCAGCATGGGCCTGGAAACCACGGAAAACCCGGAGGTCGAACACAGGCCCAATGGCATTGCTTACAGCCCGCGGGTAGCTCCCAGCTGCCTGGTGATAAAAGTCTTTTCGATCAACACAGGAGCCGTAAAGGGCATAGGTCCAGCGGGGGCACGTCAGCCTGGTGAGGACGCTCCCGGCCGGGAGTCTATGCGAAGGCCCATCGGTGATCCTGGCCTCTTTGTTGTTAACGTTGCGGCTGTCGCCGATCTGCCGGTCGCGACCGCTGTCCTTGAAAGCACCGAACACTCTGGTGAGGTCAGAGTCGTCGCGAGGCCCAGGGACAAGGGCTAGGACCCCCAGCTCGTCCCACTTCCTGAAAAGACCAAACACCTGCTCCTTGGAGTCCTTGTGAAAGGAAGGGCCTGGGGTCGGGGAGGGCTCGAAAGTCCTCAGCACACTGGGCTCAAGGTAAGGGATGACAAGGCCAGGATCAAGGAACTCAGAAAGGTCCCAGGAGCCAGTGCCTGACAGGGCAATCCTTGATGCATCCAGATCACGGTAAGGGGTGAGCTCCTCGGGGCCACCGGGAAGATGGCCGACATACCCAGCCCCAAGCTGCTCGGCGGTGCCCGCATAGCACCCCTCTTGCACACCTGCGCTCCGAAGAAAAGTAAGAACCTCAGCCTGTCGCGCAGCAAGCTGGAGCCCTTTTCGCCCTTCATGAACAGTGTTACCGCTCAGCCGGACGCTCGCTCTAACAAGCCCCATCAACCGGTCGAAAACACGTGACCGGTCACTCGACGGTGGCCTCCGCAGCACGTCTGCAGGGATGTGCTTGCCATCAGTGAACAAGAAGTTCAGAGCCATGACAAGCACGTGTAGGGCAACCCTCCGGAGATGAGGCAGCCGTCTCTTCTGCGTGCGCCTGCGGGACCTCTTTGCGAAAAGGCCGTCAAAAGGCAAAGGCAAAGGGAAAAGAGCGGTGGGGGCGGAAAGGCCGTCGCCCCTGCACAGTGGCAAAGTTGATTTCAGAAAAACGGCAAAGCTGGTCCCAGACTTAAGGATCAACCTAACCAAAGAAGAAGCCCAAAGGCAAAACCCAAAGTAGGCACCGGGTCGAAGGGCAGAGGGATCGACAGGGTGCTCCACACGTGAAGGATTAGGGCCTGGCTGACAAATTGTGGATGGACGGGGCCGTCACGGCCTACTTCTCTCCCTTTGCAGCAGCCCGCTTCGCGGCCCAGGCTGCGGCTCGCTGCTGCTTCTTTGACAAAGCTTCCGGCTCGCTGGGGCCCTTTGGAGGGGCCGGGGGCAACGGGTTGTTTGGCTTCTTGCCCCCTTGCATCTCTCCGCGCTTTGTGTTGATCGCATCGACTTCCTTCAGGTACGACTCTGACCTGTCCTGTGCACATGGTCTTGCCAGGCTCTTCTCCGAGCACCTTCGTGGCCTGCCGGCCCCCCTGCCACCTGCCAGAGGTCTTGAGAGCCTCCTTGAACGATGTCATGCTTTGCAGTTCCTGGAGGACCGTCAGCAGGTCTCACATTAACGAGCTTGAGTCCCGCTCGTACCTCCGTGCCATTGCCCTCCGCGCCCCTGCTGGCGACATGCGTTTCGTTCACGCTGGTTAGGACGTCCTCTCGCCGTCTTCTGCCCCTTGTTAAGAAAGGTGCCTCTCTGCAGGTTGCGGCTGGCCTGTACCCGGCTGCTCACTTCTGTCCTACGAGACTCAACACATCTGATGCGCCGACCAGGCACCGAGAGCTTCCTGCTCCGTGCCCTGCCTCTCTGCTCTCGGGGCTTCCTGCCGAAAGCCTCTATCGACTTTCCTGCTTAGGTGGACTTTCCGGGCCTCCTCAGGCTGGCTTCGCCTTGTCCTTCTCTACGCCGAGCTCCGTTGGGGCTTCCCCTAGGGTTTCCCTAATTAAGGCCCTCACCCTTAAGTCCCGTGACTGCCTCCCGCTCTCCCCGGCGCTCGAGTTCGACCAGACCCTCGGCTACCCTGGCGAGGGGCCTCTTCTGGCTCCGCGTAACAAGTGGGACCTTGCTCGTGCTGCAGCACGTGGGGGGTCTCTCTTGGAGAGGGCAGGCCCGTCCTTGACCGCACCCAGAAAAACCGGAAGGAACTGCTTCAGGCTTTTGGCGTCTGGCTCGGCAGTGTTGGCACATCGCTTTCGGACCTCCTCGACGCCAGGCCCCTTGATGCTGAGACCGTTGCTGGCTTCTTGACTTTTTGAGAGTGGCCGCCCCCACTGGCACTATGCTGAGACTAAAAATGCTGTGGCCACTTCGCGCCCCTCTTTGCGGCGCGGCCTCCAGGGAGCGTGGGATTTAGCATTTTCTTGGATTGCCAAAGAACCGGGCACTCATCATGTAGACATGCCGACCACCATATTGCTTGCTATGCTGACTGTCTCAATTTTTTGGGGCTGGTATCGTGAAGCAGGTATCTTCTCCCTGGCGTGGGGAGGTTTGCTCAGGATCGGCGAAGCCACCGCCCTCTTGAGATCCGACCTCGTGCTGCCTGTTGACATGCTCCACGCTCAATGCCACATTCTTGTGCGCATTGAGGAACCTAAGACAAGGCTTCGAGCAGCGAGGCATCAGGCAGCAAAGAACTTGGTGCAACTTATTTCTCTTGTGCTTGAGGACCTCCCTCGATCCTCCCGCCTCTGGCCACAGTCTACGCAGACGCTTCGACGGAGATTTGACCTCATCCTGGAAAGACTGGGAATCTCTACGTCCCGCCTGGGTCGGAGGCCCCTAGATTTAGGGAGTTTTCGACCAGGCGGCGCTACATTCCTTTTACAGCAGACTGAGGACTCTGAGCTAGTTCGGAGGAGAGGAAGGTGGGCAAGCCCGAAGGTGATGGAGATCTACATCCAGGAAGTTATGGCATGCCTGTTCTTTCCTGAGCTACCCTTTGATACGAGGCAGAAGGTGATGCAGCTGGCACAGAGCTTCGCTCCCCTCCTCGAAAAGGTTTCCCTCTGGAAGTTGCAAGGCATCCCCAGGTCTTCCTGGCCCGCGATGCTCGCGGCTACCGGCTAGCGGCCTCACATTGGCCTGCTTCTTGTGGGATGGCTGGGAACTGCAGATTTTGCTCTCGAGCTAACTGATGAGCTAGGCTCTTATGCCTGGCGGCCTCGGCTGTACATTCCAGTTCAGACTCTTGGGCCAATGGACACCTTCCGGTGCACAGTGGCAAAATGAGAGGCGCGATTCTGACAAGTAGAATCAAGCCTTGAAACGTTGCCTGTGCTCTCAAGTGTTTCAGCAACCAGCTAACTGATGAGCTAGGCTCTTATGCCTGGCGGCCTCGGCTGTACATTCCAGTTCAGACTCTTGGGCCAATGGACACCTTCCGGTGCACAGTGGCAAAAGGAGAGGCGCGATTCTGTTTAATTTTTGTTGTGTGCGAATTCTCATACATGCTAAAACTGATAGGGTTTGGGGTTTAGGGTCTGATACATGCTGAAAATTATAGGTTTTGATGGGTTCTAACGGCAATCTCGTCTTGCAGACGTAACTGCAGAAGCCAGCAGTTCGAATCTGTTGGGTCAACCCGAGCCAGTTGTCCTGTAAAACACCCATAATCCTGAACCCCAGGCTGTAAACCAGTCGTTTCGTTTCCACTTTGGTCGTTCTTTCGTGGGGGTGTTTTTTGTTGGATCCCCGACAAGAGTACATAAATCTTACTACAAGGATCACCCAAAAAACCTCCCCTATCTCCGAAAACGACCTCAAATGCCTAAAATTCAAATCCTCTTCAAAAACTCTGCTGTTCGTGTTTCTGTCGTTCTTTGTCCATGATCCGATCCTTTACTTCGGGGTAGGCCGAGGGTTTGAGGAGTCCGAGAGTTCAGGGTTTAGGGGTTTACGGGTTTAGGAATTGGGGTTGAAGGGTTTAAGGTTTAGGGTTTAAGGGTCGATTTTTGGGGAAAGGTGAAACATGGAAAGTTCTCGAGATCCTGGATCTCGTTCCTTTGCCACCGGGTGTAGGGTGTATTTTTTAGGGTTTTAGGGTCTGGGGATGGTTACATGTTTTTCTGGGTTTGGGTGTTATGGTTTTGGGTCTAAAGCCTGAACACTAAACCGCTAAACTGTCTGGACGGAAACGACTCGGGTTGTTTTGGTCTCGCCTGGGGTCTGGAGGGTCAGGGAGGGTCTGGGCCCCAAACTGACATTCCAGCGACCCTGGAATGGGCTTCCTGGACGCACAAAACAGGCAGATTCTGCTGTAGGAGTATCCCGTCTTTCATTAGATGCTAACCAGGGGGCGAGGGGTGCCGCAAACGCTTGCTTCTCGTCGAGTGTCCGGAGGACCCACACGCCGACTCCAATCCATCTCAGTTCAGGTTTGCTAAGGTCGTTTTATGCAAAATGGCGAAGGGGAAAGCCGCTCTTGCCGGGGATGGTTGGGGCGGGGCTACATGCTGACGCAAGCGCGCGATAAGCCGGTCTGCCCCCACTCCTCAAAATGTGCACCGACTTTGTGCAAAAAACTGTGGGCACACCCTGAACCCTAAACCCTAAAACCCAAAACCCAAAACCCTAAACCCTAAAACCCAAAACCCAAAACCAAAAAGTTCTGTTTCGGGTCCTGGGCAGTTCCAGAGTCTGGAGGTGGGCTTTGGAAGCTTCCAGGGGTCTCCATAGGCTCGGAACCGGGAGCTTCAACCGGACAGTGTCTTGCAGAGCCCCACCGCAGGCCTGTGATCTCTATCGCACCTTGGCATTTGGGAGCTTCTTTCTTCTTCTGCTTCCTTCTTCTCTGCAGGTCTTGGGTCGGAATGCACAACGACACCTCTCGAACTCTCGTAAGGCCCAAGTTGGTGGAGGCTTTGGTTTGTGACTTTGGGCAAGCCAGCCACCAGAATCCCAAGCACGACGGTGAGATTGCATCCTTACATCGATGCCTAACGATCTTGGTGAAAAGGGCTTAGGGAACGTGCTGAAGCTGAACCCACCCCTTCAATCCTAAACCTGAAACCTTCAGCCCCGAATCCCGGAACCTGGAACCCTAATCCGAATCCTGACGGCCATACCCTGAGTCTTGTTACTAAACCCTTCAACCAAGGCGACATGCTCTCCAAGCTTGGCTCTGCGGCTGGCTTCGTCTTGAAAGACATTGAGGGCAACCTCAAGAAGGCCCAGGTAGCTTGGAGGCATCGATTTCGGTGGTTGCGGGCTCCAGAGTCTGAAGGCTCTGAGGCTGTAGTGCTGGGGAGCAGAGGATTTCGGTTTGCAGAGTTATGGGTTTAAGGTTCGGGAGGTGTTCTGACGTGGAAGACCTTTTTGCTGTGACCTTGAGCGTGAACCCCAAACCCCCAATAAACCCTAAAGCCCGAAACCCTCCAGCCCTAAACCCCAAAAGCCCTAAACCTTAAGCTCCTCAAGCCCTGACCGTGAGCCCTCACATTTTCCTCGGAGCCCCACCATCTGCATTGGCGGAGCTCAGAGTGATAACGGGTTTACGGTTTAGGGATTGGGGTGTCCATGGTGCCTGCACACGGGTCTACTATGGGTTACACGAGAGTGTTACATGGGTAGGTGCTGCTACGTCCCAACAGACGAACAAAATGGCTGGTATTTCCATCTTGAACATCCTCCGAACCTCCTGGATGTGTGAACCCTAAACCCTAAGCCCTAGGCTGAAAGCCCGAACTTCCCGGATGTGTAGATCCAAAATGCCTAAGCCTTCAAGCCGCCATCAGAGGGTCGTTGGTATGTGAATCCTAGCCTAAGTTCAAGCCCGAAGTGTCAGCCCAGAGAGCCTTAGCGCTGCAAGCTCAGGGTTGAGGGTGGAGGGTTTAGGAAGCCATGAAGCCCGCGAAGAATCCGTGACTGTTGGAATTGAAAGTTGACTTCCAAAAACCTAAACCCTGAAATTCAGGCCGGCAACCCCCCCTTGAAGGAACCCTGAAGGCCTTCAGGGAAGCCTTTAAAATGAATGCCTTGAAGAAGCATTTTAAGGGTTTGGGATCCTTCGACCCAGGTGGTCTACAAGGAAGCGCCGGAAGCGAGACAGACCTTCTCTGGCTACCTGAACCTAGATCGAAAAGGGTTCAGGGTTTAGGGTTTGGGCCTCGGCGTTTTTGGATTTTGGGTTTGGGGTTTTTGTCTTTTGTGCTTTCTGTTTCAAGACGTTGAAGGTACTCTTAAACTTTGATTCCTAAATCCCGAATCCTACACCTGAACCACCGACCTCCCCCATCCAGTTTTTGGCCACCTTGATATTGTTAAGCAGGGCAGGTAGCAGAAGCCTTTTTTGATGCTTCGGCTTCGTTTCGGCAGGAGATGGGGTTTTTGGGTTTTGGGTTCGAGGTTTAGGGTCCGTAATCTTAGATACCCAAAGGGAGAACTTTAAATGTTTTGGCCCTATGTATTCGGCCTATCGTAGAAAGTCTGAACTTTTTTGGAGTCGCTTAGTTCAGAAGAGAGCAATGTCTACTTATCTACTTTTTGCTTCTGAGCTTCTGAAATATGCTCCACCCGAAGCCTTTCAAGGAAAGCTTCTTCCGTTGAGGGCGTCACCTGGCTATTGAGGCCACCATGGGATGGTAGGAGCTCGCAGTTTTTGTGGGGCTGTGGCATCTCGCGCTAACAGAGCGGATCCTGAATATCTGTGTGAGTATTGGTCATGCGACCCTTCTTGAGAAGACGGTACACCCGGTACGGCTTTAGGATTTTTGCATTTCAGGGCGGCCCCGAAAAGGTTTTGTTGGTCATGCATTTCGGACAAGAGGCGCTTCTGTTTTCTTGATTCAGGCGATGATGATGCATCTGGCAGTGTTTTGCCTTCTCAGATGTCTCACTGACTGCTGGTTTTGTCATTCTCTCTTCTGAAAAACCCAAGCCCTGAAGGAATCTTACACCCTAAGCCAAAGGCCTAAGCCATCAACCCAAAACTCGTACCCAAAATCCATCAAGATCCCATACCCCAAGCCTCATGCTCACACAGGGGCGTGGAGTTCTTCATGACGATGATCAACCTGATGTTCACGGAGGAGAAGAAGGGCAACGCCGGGGTGGAGGCCTTCCGGACAGACGCCAGATTTACGCGCATCAACTCCAATCCTCCAAACCCTAAACTCTAAACCCGCAGCCATTTTGGCTGAAGCTCCCGTTGAAGCGACATGTAAGTGCTGAGCCCGCTCGCACAGCGTCCAATTGAAATTGAAGCGACATGCACAGGGCGATTTCCACAAGGCCTGGCGACGTCAGAGTTGCAACCCGCAGTGGCCGTCAAGCGAGCTGCCGGATGGTGTGATCGAAGGGCAAGCCCACTGCGCTCTCCAGAAACCATTTCGGAAGATCATGCTTGCCACAGGATTTTGGTATTCAGAGACCTGTTTGCTTGGGACCGCTGCACACAACGCTCAGAGCTCAGACGGGCCAGATTGGTCCGACCTCAGAGCTACCCAAAGCACTAAGGGCGCAAGGGCACGAGAGGATCTCCATGGCACAGTTTTGCTCCGAGATGTTCCGAGCTTTGTGCGCAGCCGAGGCTGGGCATGGTATGCAGGATGCTGACGACAGCTGATATCCGCAGTCTGCGTGATGGGTTTACGGGGTGAGTGTTTCTTTTTGGACATTCTTATCATTGCCTCAAGTGGCTTGAGAACGTAGGGGCTAACAGTGCTGACCAGCTGCAGACGATGCTGCAGGCCACGTGTGCGCACGGTCGTGTCTTTATGGTCAAGCGTTGGTCATCTCTTATTTAAGGGGGCCGCAGGGGTCCCTGTCTTGTTCGCGACGTGTTTGTTCTGTTCAAGTCCTTGGCTTTGCAGGAGGCGTTAGCTCCCCCAGGAAGAACAGAGGCGTCACAGGTGCTCGGGCTTGTCATGACAAGGACTGCACAACACATCTTCAGCCCAGGTCGGCGCCCGAGCAAGATACTGGTGGAGGCCGTAGATGCGAAAAAGTCATACGTTGGGCCCTTCAGACCCGACACATTCCGGAGGCCGACAAGTGGAAGGTGGAGGCGTAGTGCAATGCACCACCGGCGGTGAAACGGGCCAGAGCGTGCGCGCGACGTCTACGCGCATCTTCTGAGACAGGCTGCTTTCGATTTTAAAAGCTTTGAAGTAGCTCCGGTCGGAGTCACTCGACTCGCCGTTGGTCCTGTAGTAGATGTGCCTGAAAAGAGGTCCTCCCTGTTAGGGTTTAAAGAAAAATAATCTTGAATCACAGACTCTGAGTCGCCTCACACCTCGGAAAACGTGAAATGTACACCCCAAACCGGAACCCCTGAACCTTTGAGCCTACATCCTGAAACCCTTCATCAAAAAAACTTCAGGGCTTAACAGGGCTTTAGGTTGAAGTTTTAGGGTTTAGGGTTTAGTGTTTTGAGTGCAGGCACAGTAGGTGCCCTACCGGAGAGGCCTACAAGCAGACCTTGATGCAGTACCACGGCTGGGCCAGAGACTCAGCATTCTCCACGGATGTAGCCCCGCCGCGAGCCGTTACAACCCTTCCCAGAAACCTTAAATATTAAACCTAAACCTTAAACCTGAAACCTTGAACCTAAGCCCTAAACTGATTAAGATCCGGGGTTCGGTGTTTGGGGGTTCATCGTTTGGGGACGTAGAAGATCGGACCTGGAAACCCTGACGGAAGCGGTTTGCTGGGATACTTTAACTGAGACTTGCGGGGATCAGGGTCTGGGGTAAGACTGTTTAGAGTCTACTACCACCGACCTGGGCAGAGAGCCAAAACATCGAGAATCCCTCGCCAAGTGCACGAGAAAGCTCTGTCGGCACCAGTTTCGGGATGCTGATTGAATTAGCAGTCAATATCTTAGCGGCAACAGCACAGGCATCGTACTCACAGTCGCTGCTGCGATTCTCATGTTTTTCATAGCACCGAGATGTGGTCAGAAAATAATTGAACAACTAGGCAGCAACCCGCAACCCATCCAGCCCCTAGGCCCACAGCCCAAAGCCCAAAACCCTTAACCCTTAAGCCTAAACCCCAAAAAACCGCCCTGAAACCGGCTCAGATGCTCCAGAAGACCGTGAAGCTTGGCATGCGCGCGATGCCTGGCAAGGAGGGCATCGTGAAGTCCGAGGGCCTCATCCTAGGCCGGGGTCCAAGGTTTAGGGTTTGGAGTTTTTGGGGCTGAAGTTGAGGGTTTGGGGTTTAGAGTTTAGAGTCTAGAGTTCGAAGTTCAGGGTTTGGGGTTTTGGCAAGAAGAGCTGTTGTGAGCTCCGGTGGTGGTGGCGGTGGCGGCAGTCGCGGTGGCGGTGGTGGTGGTGGTGGTGCCGGCGGCGGCGGTGGTGGTGCTGGTAGAAGAAGAACAACGAATCGCATGGAAGCATCTTCCTCGCTATCAGCAAAAGAAGACGCAGTAGCAACGAGGGCATTCCAAAAAACGGGAACCTGCGAAAGCCTGGTTGCTTGAAGGGTTGGTTTAAAAGGCTTTGAAACACCATGGTTGCTTGAAGTGCTTTTTAAATGCCCTGGGGTTTGAGGTTCACGGACCCTGATCTTTTAGCCGTATTATCCTAGATGTCCACATCCAAACAGGCTTCGCTAGGAGTGCAGAAAAACCCAAGGGTCCAAGTACTTACATGGTCATGGTGCCAAAAGTTTCAGGGGTTCTATATGAGGAATTGCCATGATGCTTTCCTAAGAACCCAACATATGGGGGTTTCAGAAATTGTATAACCCATAGAGACTTTAGAAAGTCCTTGCAAATTCCAAATGGGTCCTTAGCATCCTTTTGGGTAGACCTGAGGCTCCGAGCCTCAGAGATAGGAATCAGTGACTTGGATTTGCTAGCGATTTCGAAGCCCTCAGCCCCAAGGGGGGTTTGGATTCACAGTCTAGGGTTTTCTGTTTGTGGTGATAATCTCCACGGCATTGCCAGGTGCCGAAGGCCTTTTTGCTGGTAGTGGTAGCCAGAGGAATGACATCAATAGTCATAATGCAGGGGCCAGTTCGTTTGTTTCCAAAACCTTGAATCGCAGCAGTACTTGGAAAGAAAGGACCTGAGGCATTCCCCCCTGGATGACGCTTGTATTTGGGGCGCAACATTTTGGCTGTGCGCCTGGCCGCTGTCCTGGATATGCTAGTACTTGGAGGAAGGTGTTCTGGTGGTTTCAGGTTGTCTTGTGGGGGTTTCTTGTGCTGTCTTGGTGGTCTCGTGGTCTCCCGGTCGTATCCTGGGGGTCTGCTGGTGGTGTCCTGGTGCCCTGGTGGTCGTGGCATGGTCGACATGGTCGTCGTGTTGCTGTTTCACTGTTTGGGGGATCTACGCTGGCATGACTCTGACGTGTAGTCTGCCTATGTCAGGTGATGTGCCTGCCGACCAGAGGACGAAGGTCTGCGAGCGCGACGCACCGGCAGCCTCCGCTGCAGGGTTGGAAGTGCAGCTTGGATCTTTTTGCTAAGGTTTTAAGGGTGTCAGGATGTTGTGATTAGGGCTTTAGGGTCTGTTTGGGTCCGCTGTAGGGTCTTAATTAGGGGTCAAAAGGCTGCCGGGAGTTTTGGGAAACCCGTAACCCTAAACCCTAAATCCTACATCCTAAACCCTAAAGCCTAGACCGGCCTAGACCCGAAGAGATAAGCTGAGGGTTGACGGGGGCCTGAGGTTGCAGTTGTACTCGTATGGATACCCGCTGTAACAGCGATGATCAGAAGGATCATAGCAATGATACTGACAGCGGTAGCTACAGCGAAGTCGCAACCATAGTTATAGTCTTAGTTATCCTAGTTATAGCACTCATGATGAGGCTTGTCTAATGCTGACCATGGCCATGACCACGTAAGCACGTATAAGAAAGACAGTACCTCGAGGATCAAGACAGTTTGTAAGTACAAGCCAGGCAGCCGCAGCTGCAAATATCGATCAATCCCACATGAAGTTCTTATCGCCGTTCGTGCGCCTACCCAGGGAATCTTAAGGCTCCCTGCAGAAATAAAAGACCACCCATTTCTACCCACGAACCTTCAGACCCCCCCCTCCCTTTTTTTAATCTTTTTCCGTGGGGCCGGCTTGGGTATCAATCCGAAGCCCGCTCTCAGCGGTCGTTTGCACACGAGCTTCGGTGAGTCGCGCAATGATTTCTATACTTCCTGAGCCCTAAACCCTGAAGCGTAAACCCTAATACCCTAATGTACTCTAGGTGGCGCCTTCGACGGCATAATCAGCACAGGGTGGCATTGTTTTCGGAGGCGGCGCCTTTCTTTTGAGGATCAGTGCTTTTGGGAACGGATGCCTTTTGTGCGGTTCAGGGTTCACAGGGTCTTGGGTTTAGAGCCTTTGTCACCCCTAGTCCCTTTCATTTTCCTGGGCTTCTCGGTATCATGCCGAACACTGTCTCTAAGCCATGCGCACACCGACAACCAAGCGGGCCCGCTTCAGAGCTTGTGACCCTAAGCCCAAGTGCCAAGGGTGCGGTGGATGGTGGAGCTGATGAAGAAGGAAGGTAGATGGGATGCCAAGAAAGCGTGAGCTTCTCTAAAGCAGACCCCACCTCCTTTTTAAACGGAGGGTCGACCCAGAAGGTGTTCAGTTTCATTTGTGCTTCGGCAGCAGATCCGAGGCAGAAATGAGCCGAAGGATCTACTAGGTGTTTAGGGATTAGGATTTGCACCAAAGTTGCATCAGCAGCCGTAGCTAGCGGCTAGATGCTTTACGGCCCTGCTTCCTGGTGGCTGCGGGTTCTCTGCGAAGAGTGGTGATGGATCACTAGCCGCCCAAGGCTGCCTTAGTACGGCTCTTATTTTCTAAGGTTTCCGGTTTTGTTCTGCTTAAAGCAGTTTGAGAACTGTTGTACAGGCCTGAAAGAAGGCTCTCAGTACCAAGTAAATACGCCCTATGCTTGCATCCGTTCCGGATCAAGCACCTGGAGAGATCCAAACAATGAGCATATCTCTGCCATCGCGAGCATCTTTATGTTGAACTTAGCATTGCTGCGTCGTCGGCTTGCTTTGTGATTCTTGTTTGCCCTGTGACGCACGAGGGATACAAGCTCGGCTGCACTGTGCTGTATTGGCTGCTAGACTTGCATGCATCCCCGTCCCGCGGTGTCATCCACACCATAACTGCTCCTGGGCTGCACTAGGTCCCAAGTTGCGGCGTTTGACCTCATACGATGCCTTATGACAATGAAATTCCTCAACCTCCAAACCCTGCACGCTGAACCCGAAACTCAAGACCGAACACCCGGACCGGAAACGGCCCTACAAAAAAGCACTTAACCAACCAGGCGATTGCTTATCCCCTCGAGCTGGCTTAGGGCTCAGGGTTCAAGGTTGAGGTAACCTTTCACCTCTTGGGGCTTACATCATCCTACCATAAGTTAAAAGGTTAACCGCTTTGGGCTAGGATGCTGAACCCCTTAGTTGAAAAGTGCTCGAGTAGAAGAGTTATTGCACTTTGCCATCTCTCATTTTCGCGGCATCCGCTACAGCTACACTGCTCTCAAAATCTGGATCGACAAGTTTCTGTATCTGTTCTGGGGACACCTTACATGATGCGGCATGTTCTGATCGTCGTGAAATCTTGCGCGTCTATTTCCGTCCTCGGCAGTGACCTTATGCCTCTTGTTTTCTTGTATGTTTGTTATCGTGCGAAATGCAGATTTCCATGCCCTTCCAAATCTGTTGAAGCTTCAGTAGGTATTGACGCATGCAATACTTCCTGTAGAGAGTATCCATGTATACAAGCACCTGCATGACTTAACGGCGTAGAAGAGAGCTGTCAACAGGAGTTTCAACTAACTATGACCGGTCAAGGACTTCAGTCAGCTCCGTTTTGTGTAGCTGGCAGGCTTATGACTTCAACTGAATCATTTGGTCTATACACCCCAGATTCGTGAATCCCTTCCCATTCCTGGTGGTCTCTCTGCTGGTCTGAGCACGTATCTTGTGCAATTTTGATCAACTTAACTGGCAGCTTGTGTCTCTTCCCGAAACCCTTTCTCCCTAGATGCTCTTGGGTCAAAGCCCTGTCAAGCCCAAACGAGCTCCGTGAAACCTCTCTCTCTCTTTCTCCCTCTCTCTCTCTCGTTCTCTCTCCCTCTCGCTCTCGCTCTATTTGGGTGGTTGTCAAAATTAGAGTCCCTTTTTGGGTCCCTTTAGAATACGGCACCTATTATTTAGGGTACCCAGAAAGCGACCCTAATTTGACAACTACTCATTTGTCTCTCTCTCTCTCTCGGCCGGTTTAGGGTTTAGGGTTTAGGGTTTAGGGTTTAGGGTGTTGGCCCTCCAAGGCCGAGCCAAGAATGGGCTGCAGTCAGGCACCTCAGGCCCCCGCGGGTTTCGAGCTTGCCAGAAGAGGGCTCCAGGGTGGAGTACTACTTTGTGGGGCTGTGGTTATTTGGGGATGGGATGTCAGGGGTTTAGGGTTTATGAATTGAAGTTTCGGGGTTTAGAGCTTGCAGGGTTTGGGGTTCTCAGGGGTTTAAGGTTTATTGGGCTGAAGCATCGGGTTTTGGGGCTCAGCCGTTTTGGCTTTAAGAGTTGCTTTGAAGCGATCAGCTTCCGGCCTGGGCCCGGAATTGCCCTGACAGTGTCTGTAGCATGATCAACATCGGGGTGTGATTGGGACGCTCTACGGTCCTCATGATCAGAGTTCCCTGCTCATCCTGGGCTTCAAAACCCAGTGTTTAGGGTTTAGGGTTTGGAGTTGGCGTGACAAAGAGCCGCCCAGGCATCTCCCGCGGCGGAGGTCGTCGTCAGCCCCACGCCCAAAGCCAAGTACGATGCCCCGGAAGCCGCCTCAGCACCGTCTCCGGCAACCACTGTTCCGGGGGATGCCGTGTCTTCAGCTCCGGCGGAAGTGGATGCTACGCCTCAAGCAGTGGCTGGGACGGAAATTAGTTGAAGTTATATAATTTGCTATAGATCGTTCTTATGGTAACCCAACTTAAACTCCTCAAAAAAAGCCCAGGTGGAAACGGGCGATGTCAAGCCAGTGGTTCATGAGACAAGGCCGCCCGTCGGTTGAGCCGGGTGCCTCAACACTGGCATCATCTTGTGCGATCTCTTTGGACAGATTGCATGTCCATCATAGATGCTCGCTTCTGAGGTTCTGTTCCGTGTCCTTTTCGCGTGCATGCTTTTATGTCCGCAAAAACCGTGCGTCCTGCTGCGCCTTTCGGAGGTTCGGGCTCTTGCTGGAGAGCCTCTTGGCAGCACCTCAACCACCTCTTCTTGACTGCTCCGAAATGTGTCTTCGTTCATTTGCCGTGGCCCCCAAAATTAACTTAGGCATGGCCCGACTCCCAAAGCCCAAACCCCAAGCTCCCCACGAGCTCAGAATTCCGAGCCTGCGAAATGCGGGACGAGTCCGGCGCCCTCACGGACATCGACATGGCCAAGTTCTTCGAGGCAATGCGCTTCCAAGTGTCCCTTAAAGCAACGATGCGCTGGAGCGGCCTGATCGATGTATCTCCTGTTTCTTGAGTTTCAAGACAGTGTATACAGTACCTGGAATCCGTCTGCTAAGCACCAGACAATTGACAATAGAAGCTGGAATCGGTTTGATAAGCCTCAGCGCCCTAAACCCTAAGCCCTAAACCCCCTAAACCCCTAAACCCCTAAACCCCCAAGCCCCTCAACCCCCAAACCCCTAAGCCCCTAAACGCACAAACCCCAAAATCGCTTTTGGAGCTTCTCGCCGGCCCGGAGGATCGGATCTTCGAAGGGCAGCTGCCTCTCCCGTTGATTCTGTGAGTTGGCTGCCCTGAACCACTCCAAACCCTGAGCCGAAGGGTTTAGTGTTTAGGGTTTTCGGGGGTTTAGGGGGTTTAGGGGGTTTAGGATATCCGGGTTCAGGGGGTTTAGGGTTTAGGGTTTAGGGCATTTAGGGTTTAGGGTATCCGTTGGCTTGGCCCAAGAGCCGTGGTGTAGGGTTTAGGGCCCAAACTAGGTCTTGAACTTGCATACTGCACCCACTCAGTAGCAGTTGAATTATAACCTTGAAAATGGATATATGCGGCCTTAGTACTAGCCCCATTATGGACTGTTACTGTATGGAGGCACCCAATCTTGAACCCTACATCCAATACCAGAATCCCGAAATGATAAGCCCCGCACCTTAGACTGCGTACATCCCAAGCTTACTTCTCTAAGCACTAAACCAACCCAACGTCGCAGGCTTGCGAGCTGTACCGCCACTGAGCTGCACTGAAACGCGCAACCCCAAGCCTCGAAACTCTAAACCCCAACGTTACACCCCAAAACTCCAAACCCTAGACCCTTAATTGTGGGATATGCGGCCGCAAAGCGACGTCGAAGTGGCGTACATATCCGGAACTGTATAGTCTCTAAACCAAGGCGACATGCTCTCCAAGCTTGGCTCTGCGGCTGGCTTCGTCTTGAAGGACATTGAGGGCAACCTCAAAAAGGCCCAGGTAGCTTGGAGGCATCGATTTCGATGTTAGTCAGGGCTTGAGACTTCAGAGTTGGACCAAAAAAACCCTAAACCCCTAATTAAAGCCTACACCCAAAATGCTAAATGCTTAGATCCCTGAACCCTAAGTTGAAGCTTTCCGTTCTGGCATGACATCGAAGGCTGTGCTGGCCCAAGTTGCTGGCGCTGTCCACCCGAATCCTGAACTCTTAAAGCTAGAGCAGCTTCAGACCCGAATAGCCCAGACCCTAAAATTTAGGGTTTACTTGAAGGGGCCGGGGACTTAGTAAGTAGGTTATATGTAGAGTTATAAGTGCCCTAGATGGAGTTGCCCTAATTATAACCCTCCTTATAACCAACTTGCTAAGTCCCCTGCCCCTTCAAGTAGGGCTCAAGGATTTGACCGTAAACCCTAAACCCCTCAAGGCTTCAGCCCCCCAAAAAGCCCTAGGTGTTAAAGCATCTGGATCAGACAGAGGGCTCTCCCTGTCGATGGGCTTTAGTACGGGTTTCTCAAGGGTGCTTTTTAGGGGTTAGGGTTTCGGGTTTAGGTTTTTTGCCGATTTTTTTGTCAGGGTTGATAGGTGTTTTGTACAGGTGTTGGCGCTGCTGCGTCACAGGAGATGAACAGCACTGCACAACGCCACAAATCTAATTTGGGTTTCTGCACCATGAGAACCCTAAGCCCCGTAACCGATTTAGATCCAAAGTCCAAAGCCTTCAAGCCGTCATCCAAATGAGGCTGGGTTCCCCAGTAGTACCCTTTTTTGCCCTTTTTTTGGGGGTTACCTTATTAAAACCAAATAGTAGGAAAAAGGGTACCCTTGTTGTTTAGTGGAGGGCTTCAACCGGCGCCAGAAGCCAAGGTCGTCAAGCCTTGTGAAAGTCCGCAACCCCTGTCTCTGAACCGGCAATCCGGCGCTCCACACGCAAACCCTGAACCCTGAGCCGCAAGCCCTAAACCCTGAACCTTAAAGCCTGAAACCCCTGCCCAGAAGAAAGAAGAAGTCAGGTGGTGTACCAGGAAGCACCGGAAGCAAGAGGGACCTTCTCCGGCTACCTGAGTCCAGATCGAAATGATGAGAGTCCCAACACTTTGGCTTTTGGTGTTCTAGGCTTAGATCAGGTCTTAGGGTTTAGGTTTTCGATTCAGGGTGCAGGGTTTAGGGTTCAGGTTTTTTGGATTTTGGGTTTGGGGTTTTTGGTTTATTGCTTTGTGCTTCTAGATCTCATAAGGTATCTAAATCTTGATCTCTAAGCCCCAAGCCCATGGGAAGATGCCAAAGTGCGCAGACTCGCGCGTCATGGCTCTAGCAAAGAAAAGCCCCCAAACCCTGAGCCCCACACCTGAAACCTCGGACGATGTGTTTGAGATGGAGAGTCTGAGAGTCCGGATGAATGTAGATCACGGAGTAAATCCTTAAGCTCTGGCTTACGGAAGGTTAAGAAGAATCCGGGGGCTGCAGGAGGGTTTAATGTAGGGGCCTGAATAATTAGAATAGTTGAGGGTATATCATACTGTATCTAAATTAAGGAACCCATTAAGGCCCCTATACTACACCCTTCAGTGTCCTTATCGCTTATAGACCCCCTTTTAAAAGGAACCCTATTCCAATATTGCAGTGCCCTTATAGGATCCCTTATAGTATCCCTTTTAGACCCCTTTTTAAAGGAACCCTATTCTAATCATTAACCCTAAACCCTAAACCCTAAACCAAAACCCTATTCTAATCATAAAGGCCCCTACATTATGGCTTCAAGTTCGGACACTGGTCGGATCTGAGCTCGGCTCTTAGATTCGGGTTTTTGGGTTTTTTTTAGGGTTTTTTTCGGGGTTTAGGGTTTTTTTAGGGGTTTAGGGTTTGGGGTTTAGGGTTTTTTTGAGGTTTAGTGGGTTCGGGGTTTATTGGGTCCATAATGTCGCTGGTCGACTGTGCTGAGCTTCTTTTATGAATTCCTCCTCTGGGCCGAACCCAACCCGAATCGAAACCGAAACCGTTTTAGGGTTTAGGGGTTATGGTTTTTGGCTCATCAATGCTGCCTTTTCGGGTGGCTCCTACTTCCCCAGGGACAGAGAACCCTCGAAGCCTTTCGAGGAAAGCTTCTTCCGTTGAGGGCGTCACCTGGCTTTTGAGGCCATCCGAGACAGGGGGGGATGGTAGGAGCTCGTCGCAACTTGGGTTTTGGAGCTAAACCCCTGAACCCTAAACCCCAACTCCTAAACCCTAAACCCTGAACCCTAAACCCCAAATCCTAAACCCTAAACCCTAAACCCCAAACCCTAAACCCTGAACCCTGAACCCTAAGCCCTAAATCGCTATGGACCCCGGGGCCGGGTTGAACCCGAAGACCTGCGGGAAGAATGATCCGCTGGATGGGCTGAGGATGCAAAGGAAGAAGCTTTAGGATTTGGCAGCTCAGGGAGGTCCTGAAAGAGGTAGGGCTGGTCATGTCATAAGGACTCTTAAAGGGGTAGGGGGCGGGGGATAGGGGGCCGTAATGCCCATAATAAGGACTTGAGAAGGCTTATTTAACTACCCCACTCCCCTTACTTACCCCCCTAAGGGTCCCCTATGATCATGCATCTCGCAAAATTTAAGGAAAGGCATTCTGTTTCTCTTGATGCAGGCCGGCTGGCAGTGTTGTTGCTTCTCAGACTGTGTCATTGCTGGCCCTGCCATTCTCGTTTCTGTAATGCCCAAACCCACAACTCTACCCCAAGCCAAAACAACAACTCTAAACCACCGTACCAGAATCCCACACCCAAGCCCTATTCTCCGAAGGGGCGTGGAGTTCTTCATGACCATGATCAAGATGATGTTCACCGACGAGAAAGGCAATGCTGGGGTGGAGGCACGCGGGTTTGCTCAAAGCTTCTTGCTAAGACTTACAGGGTTAGGACTCAGTGTCTAGTGCTTGAATCGTTGCTGCCTTTGGTTTCTGTCATTCAACCTTTTTGGACCTATTGCTCTTACTACGTCTTACATGTTGTAGTCGTCTTTTTCCACTACTATCGTTGTCAGACTGTCGTTGTGAGCACAGTCACGTCACTAGCACTGTCACCGTGATTCATGCAGCTATACGATCCCTAAAACCCAGGCCGTTGAAGATCTTAATTAAACCTTAAACCCTAAACCTCTACACCCTAAGCCCTAAGCCTGTAAACCCCTAAACCCCAAACCCCCAAACCCTACACCCCAAAACTGCCAACGCCTCCGACCCCAACTTCCCCGTCACCAGAGCCTCGCCATAACCTTCATAGGCCCGAGAGTCCTACCCCAGGCCAGGGTGTGGAGTACTGCGACTTCTTCTGCTAATCTATGGGTTTGAGTACTTACTAATACCATTCCCGTAGAGTCAGTATACAATCGTAGTATAACATACCTTCTGCTGCTTTTTGCAACGACGACGAGTACAAGAATGATGATGACGAGGGCGCGGCGACAACGACGAAGACGACAACGATCATCAGTAGGCTACTTCTGCGAATGCTGTGAACAGGCCTACAAGCAGACTCTCATGCAGTACCACGGATGGGTCGGGAGCTCAGATCTTGTGGGCAACCTTTGAAACCCCGAGCTTGTGCAGTCTTGTGCCCTTAAGTTCAAGCCCAAGTCCAAAATCAAAAATCTCAAACCCGTCCCCTATCAAATCCCGAGTCTGATTCTTGAGACCTCCAAATAACCCGACAGCGGTTTGTAAAGAGCCGATTCCTCCTTGAGCGTCTATGCCCAGGTGTGAAGCTGCATGCCTTGACTTGAATGTACGCCGGCTTAGCCTCTTGTCTTGCTCCTGTGTCCGTCAGAAGTTGCCTTGTGCTACACTCACTGCACTCGGTGGTTCTGTGCATGATCGTTTCTGAAGTTAGTCTCTGTCTGGCGGCATGTCTCGTCTGACTCAGAGCGAACAACGTCTCCATGAGATGCTACAATTGAAGTCTGTGGCACGGGACAACCGGCACAGCCCTTGCCTGAAAGGCCAAAACCCTCAACCTTGGAATAAACCCCCAATCCTGAACCCTAAACTAGCCCGGATCGGCAGAGTTGCTAGGATTTAGGGTTTAGGGTTTAGTGTTCAGGGTTCGGGGTTTAGCGTCTAGGGTTTGGGTGTAGCTTTTAGGGATGTCAGCAGCAGTCTAGTCTTTCTTGTCCTGTGCCTATGAACCTTGACCCGTCGTCCTTCCAGCAGTCCGACGTTGAGCGCTCCTTTCGCCACAGTACAAGATTTAGGGCTTCTGGATGATAAACAGAGCTCGGTGTTCCGTGCCTTGAAACATGTTTAAACTTTTCGGATTCGGCATGTTTAAACATCTCGTCCCCTGTTGAACATTGGCAGTGTGATAAGTTTCATGAATGCCCTCGAGCTTGAGCGTCAGGGGGTCTAGTCGACCAACGTCTGCACTGCTTGACACAGAAAAGCCCTCGCTGCATTTCATCAGGAGCTGCTTTGTTAGGAGCCAGCCAGAACAAAGACTTGAGGGCTTATGGTCATGGACCAAAACCCTAAAGCCTAAACCCTGAACCCTAAGGCGGTTTAGAACATTTAAATGGTCTGAACGTTTTCACCGTTTAAGGGTCCTCAGGGCGTAGGTTCTGGGGAGAGTATCCAGGTGGTGTAAACGGTTTACGGTCTACACGTTTAAAACGTTTAAACAGCCTTGGGGCCCATATAGGTTCTGGGGGAGTATTTGGGAGGTTTAAACCGTTTAAACTGTTCTAACCGTTCACGCGGCCTTAGGGCTTGGGTTCTGGGGAGAGTATTCAGGCGGTTATCAGGGTTTAGGGTTTAGCGCTCAGTAAGCACTAAAGGTTTAGGGTTCGGGGTTTAGGGTCTGCCGCATTGCAAAGAGGAATTTTGTTGTGGCGCGAGCCACAATGCATGTTGACATTCTCGAGTTCCGGACGGCTCCCCGTCGAGGCCGGTGGTCTAATTGAGAATACTTGGTGTGGGACTACATGCTGACGCAAGCGCGCGGTGGGTGCGCCTTGTACTCTTTGTTACGCACCTTTAACCCTAAACCCTAAACCGTAAACCAACCTAAACCAAGGCGGGGAGAAAAGAGGGTTCAAAAAAAACAAAACCGTAAACCCCTAAGACCCTTCTCAGATGCAACCCTAAATCCTAAACCCTAACCCTAAACCCTAAACCGCCTTTTCAGATGCTCCAGAAGACCGTGAAGCTTGGCATGCGGGCCATGCCTGGGAAAGATGGGATCGTGAAGTCCGAGGGCCTCGTCCCAGGCCACAGGGCGCGGGTGGGTGGGGCCCGGTCGGACGAACATGTGGTTTAGGGGTTGGGGGGGTTTAGGGTTTTAAGGTTTTAAGGTCTTAAGGTTTAGGGGTTGGGGGGTTTAGGGTTTTAAGGTTTTAAGGTTTAGGGTTTATTGTTTGAATCGGAGGTGACACGGCTTCAATACCCACACAAGCTGTTCTGGCTTTGGGCTATTTGGTTTATTTGGCTTTACAAAGAAGCTTGGGATCCATTTTTGTCTAGTTTGTTTTGCTTACGGCCTCTGTTTGTTTGGTTTGACTTGGCAGTTATATTCGATGGAACAAGCCGCTGAGGCAAAACCTGCCTTTCCATTCGTTGGTGAAGTTGCGGCACAGGTCCCCGTACCTTGGATGGGTAGTGTACAAGTTGCTGCACGATGATTACACAAGCTGAACGACAGCAAGAGATTTAGCTTCCGTCGGAACTTGAGTTCTCATTGATGTGACATGCCGTGAAAGACAGGTTTTGCAAGTACTACAAGAAGACATCTTGGTAGGCCCAACAAAGCCATGTGTAATGTGTGGCTAAGGTCAAATGTGTACTTTCGCCCCTACTGTAACTTTGCTACTTGGAGGTTCATGGGTAGTTATAAGTAGGGTTATAAGTAGGGTAACTATAATTGTAACCCATATTAGGGGACTTATGACCCACTTATACTACCCATGAACCTCCAAGTATGACTGACTGACGGCAGCAGGCGACGTGTCGCCCGAGCAGAGGACAAAGCTTTGCGAGCGCGACGCGCCAGCGGCCTCCACTGCAGGTCTGGAAGTGCAACTTGGCTTTTGGTGTAGGGCTTCGGGTTTAGGGTTTAGCTGTTTAGGGCTGCGGGAGTAGGGTCCAGGGTGCATCTTGGCTTTTGGTTTAGGAGTATAGGATCTGGGGTTTGGGATTGTTGTCTTGATGGGTTTTGGGCTTCTCCTTCTTTTGCAGACAGAGCTGTGTTCATTATCGTAATTCTTTTTACAGACAGAGCTTTGTTTATTATCGCAGAAAGTTCACAGCGCATGTTCCCTCAAGGACGGTTTTGCTCTCAAAAGTGTCGTGTTCTGGATCGTAGCAGCCCTCGTTGAAGCTTGTACGAGAATCTCTGCGATTCGTCACAGCAACATACCGGACACAACTGCACTGTAGCGGCCTCAATAATTACCTATATTATTCTTTAGGGTTCCTTATTATAATTATACTATAAAGGAGCCCAAAACCCTAGTCTAATCATTAAGGCCCTCCAGTAGTGGCATCTGATGTCCCTCATCGGCCTTGGTGGTTGTGCCCATATCCACGGTTGTCTGACCGTCATCTATATGATCTGTCTTTGCACCAATGCGGGAATCTGGTATCCTCAAGGTCGGTGCGTAAGAGGGTAGTTCTCTAAATTAAGATCCCTTTTCGGGTCCTTTTCATAAGGATGCAGTACGATTTTTGGGGCCCAAAAAGAAACAAACAGGGGGATCGGTCGGCAGGGTGCAGTGGATGGTGGAGCTGATGAAGAAGGAAGGGAAATGGGATGCCAAAAAAGCGTGAGTTGGCTCGACTTAATGTAGGAGTCTGAGGAATTAGATGATCAGTAGTTGATTTACATGCTTGCGTCAGGTTCCCGAACAGGCTATGAATCTTAGACTCCCCGAAAACAGAGTCGAATTCTTCAGGCTTGTATTTTAAACGAATTGAGCCAAACCCACCTCCTTTTTAAATGGAGGGCCGGACCCTTTTTATGCTCCTCTGTTCAGTTCCATGGCGCTTCGGCAGCCTTTTCTTGGTGGCACCGGGTCCTCTGCGAAGAGTGGTGATGGACCAGTAGCCGCCAAAACTGACCAACGGCTCTCATAGTGTAAGATATCCAGTTTTGTTCTGCTAAAATGGCAGTTGCTTACAGCTGTACAGGTCTACCAAGGCACTGCATCGGGTAGCCGAGAAGTCAACAACATTCCGGTTCCAGGAATCCTAAACCCCAAAACCCTAAACCCGAGAAGCCTTAAACTCTACACACCAAAGCCTTAACCCGAAAAGCCTTAAATCCAAAGCCTGGAACTCTAAATCCAAGAAGCCTTAAACCCTAAACTCCAAGACCCTAAACCCGAAAAGCCTTAAACCCTAAACCCCAACATGTGCTTACAACAGGGTTTATATAGGGTGGTTCTATTCAGGTGCGTCTCTCTTCATTTCATCAGAAGCCTACTGCTTAGGGTTGTCTTGAGGGGCCCTTCCTCGAGGACTTGAGGTCGGCATTTTGGGGTTTGGGGTCTGAGGTTGGTGGCAAAAGCTCTAGCTATCTTCTGCTTGGGCGGCCGTTTCGGCTGTCAGTGCTCCCATCTCCCCCCGTCCCTGCGCGACCGTACCTTGCTTAGCCAGCTCCTGGGCTGCAACAAAGGGCACCTGCTCTAGAAGTTCGAAGGGTCTTAGGGTTTAGGGTTCAGGGTTTAGGGTTTAGGGTTTAGGGGGGCTCGAAAGGTTTTAGGGTCAAGGCGGTCCCGGAAAAACTCAAGAATGGGGGTTTAGAGATGGTATTCCTCCATTGGTTCAAGATTTGGAGTTGAGGTTTATTTTAATATAGGGATCGGCATTCAGAATGCCCCGCACAATTACTAGACCTGAACTTTTAGAGCAACCCTTGCAGAGCCCTTCATACCCCTTCTACCTAAATTCTACCTACATTCGGGGGGACCATAAGCTGATGCCCAAACCCGAGCCCCTCCACCCCCAGGCCCCAAACAGTTACGTAGTAAAGGGTCTATGCTGGGCTCAGGGTTTAGGGTTGACGCCCCAAACCCCGAAAGGGCTGAACTTCAAGTAAAACCCGAAAGCCCTGAAACCTAGCACGGAGCTGCCAAGCCCTTAAAGCTCGAAGCGCCCAGCTCTCTCGAATGATCCGCAGAAATGCCCAAGATCCTCAACACCCGGTGTAATGTAGGAACCTGATTAAGAAACCCTGGGCCTATAACCCCAAAATACTAGGATTCATATAAGGAAGCCGAATAAAGGCCCAAGGATTCTTAATCAGGTTCCTACATTGACCTCAAAAAGATCCTGAAGTCTCCAAACCCCAAACTCAAGAAGAAGCCGTCACTTTCCAAAACCCCCAAGCTCAAGAAGATCCTTTAACCCCAAAGACAGTTAGATCTTCCTTAACCCGAAAAAAGTTAGATCTTATCGTCCCACCCCAGCCCGAAAGCCCTAAAGCTTATAAACCCTCAACAGGTGATAAACCCCTACACCCTACACCCTAAACTCTCAACCCCTACACGGTAAACCCTGAACCCGAAGTTGTCGTAGAGGCTTTGCCAACAATGGGCAACTGCCAGGCAACTGAGGCCTTGGCTGAGCTGGATTTCGGGGGTTTAGAGTTTGGGGTTTAGGGTTTAGGGTTTTGGGTTTTAGGGTTTAGGGTTTCGGATGGTTTCGAGTGTAGGAAAGGGGGGTCTCAGGCTTTAAGGGGTTTAAGACTTTAGAGTTGGGTTTATAGGGTTTACAGTTTGGGGCTTTGGGTTTAGGGTCTTGGTTGAGGGGTTTTGAAGCTTAGAGTTGGGTTTATAGGGTTTACAGTTTGGGGCTTTGGGTTTAGGGTGTTGTGTGAGGGGTCTTGAAGTTTAGAGTTGGGTTTAGGGTTCAAAGTTTGGGGCTTTGGGTAGGGTCTTACGGTTTAAGGGGTTTGGAGTGTAGAGTCAGGGGTTCAAAGTTTGGGGCTGTGTGTACACCGTCTTCGGGTTTAAGGGGTTTCAGGGCTCAGAATTGGCTTTAGGGCTTGGGACACTGGCTCTTTGGGTTGTGAGGGTCTTATGATTCAGAGTTTGGGGCTTGCGGCTTTGGGTAAACCCTAAGCCCTCAGCTTCAAGTCCTATAACAAAGCCTGATTCCTAACCCGAAACCCTAAGCCCTCAACCTTAAGCCCTAAAGCCTAAAGCCTCAACCCTCAACCAAAACCCCCAGCCACATAGGATGCATCTTGGCAGATTTCAGTCTGGGGCAGTTTGGGCAAAACGGGTCATCGGGGAAGCCAAGTCCTGAATCTTAGCATAAGTCTAGACCCTTAACCCCAAGCCCTAGACTCAAGACTCTAAGCCCTAAGTCAGAATCTTACTTAGGGCTTAGAGTCTTCGGTCTAGGGCTTGGGGTTTAGGGTCTAAGGCTTAGGGTCTAGAGTCTAGAGTCTGGGGCTTGGTGGTACATCCTGAGCCCAAGATCTAAACTTCCGACCGCCCAAGTTCTAGACGTTCTTGTCGAAACCTGAAATTCTTGACCTTACGTCCTGAACCCGCAACAGTCTTAGCCCAAGTTCTAAAGTTAGACCCTAGACCCTAAACCCTAAACCCTAAATCCTAAATCCTAAAGCAGAAATAGTTTCAATCAAGGCTCCAGGTCGGCAAACTGATCCATCCGGAAAGGCTTGCGCTTCATCTCAGGAGGGCAAATTAAAGGACCCTTGAACAAAAAAACATATAATATCCTCATGCCCTTAAGGCAAAGTATAAGGGATCCTAGCACCAATCCTCCTGGCTTCGACTATATCCTACGCCGCAAGTCCTAAAGCCTACACCTTGGTCTCCAAATCCTAAACTAAACCCTGCAAACCCTACGCCCAGAGAAGTTGCGCAGGTGCCCTCCGCAGAGGAAGTCGTCGTCACCACGCCTCCCAAGAGCAAGGGCGACCAAGAGGAGACTTCCACCCGGTCCCCGGCCCCGTCCATGGAAGTGGACTCCACGCCACGCCCTGCGCCGGAAGTCGTTGCGGCTGTGCCGGAAGCTGGGACCGCAGTGGCGCCCTAGTGCTTAGGTTGGGGTGCGAGACCTAAACCCAGCGTCCAAACCCTAAACCCCAAACTCGAAACCGTATGTGATACCGAGGAAGTCGGCGCCGCTGCAGGGGACGCCACAGCTTCGGCCCCGGCGGAAGCGGATGCCCCGGCTGAGCCGGCGGCAGAAGCCGAGGTGAAGCCCGTGGTACATGAGACCAGGCCTGTCGTCACAAAATTTCCAGAGGCCGAAATCCGTGTGAAGTTTTGTGCATATTCTGGCTGTGCGAAAATACGACGCCAGCACGGGGTCTATTCGGAGACCCTGAGCCCTACAGCCTCAAGCCCCGAACGGTGTGATGCACTTCGGGTAAGGGTGCTGCATGTTTCGCAGGTTCGGGGTCTTGCTGGAGAGCCTTTTGGCTGCAAGCAGGATTGTTCCCAGCACCACCCAAGGACTCCGATATTTTTTGTCAGTCAAGAATGTTCCTTGAATTACAGTAGGGGTCCTCCAGGAAGGACCCTCAATGAGAATGGATGTTCGAGTCTGTGGGGCACCGCTGTTCTAATTTCCGAGCAATTGGTAGAAGTTGCGATCCACAACCGAACTCAGAATTCAACGCCTGCCAAATTCGGGACGCCTCCGGCACGATCACCGACATCGACATGGCCAAGTTTTTCGAGGCTTGGGGTGGTGTGATAGGGTTCAGGCTTTACAGTAGAAGCCAAAAAGTTGGAAACCCAATAGCCTCAATCCTTAAGAGTAATGTATAGGGAATCCCAGCACTATTTGGCCTTAATCCGGTTTCCAACTTTATGGGGTTTACTGTNTTACAGTAGAAGCCAAAAAGTTGGAAACCCAATAGCCTCAATCCTTAAGAGTAATGTATAGGGAATCCCAGCACTATTTGGCCTTAATCCGGTTTCCAACTTTATGGGGTTTACTGTAGGGTTTAGGCTTCTTTCCTAAAATGCAGAGGCTGCAAAGCCCTCGCGCGCGCCTCAGAAGGCGAATCGATGATGAGCCTTCAGCCTGCACACATCACCCTGAAGAATCTAAACATTATTGTTGTTATTGCTAACTATCGGAATGGTTATGAGTATGATGATGATGATGATTGTCACTATTAGTGGAAGTTTTCCTCTCAACTAGCCATTCTAGGGTTTTTAGAAAGCAGGGTTAAAAAAGGGTTTCTTAAAAACCCTCTTCTCGCCCAAGCGAAGGCTCTTCTGCCCAAATCCGTAGCCCCAGGATCTTTCTCAATCCTAAAACCGAAAGCCCACGATTGCCACTCTCCACACGCGAAGCCTCAAAGCCTAAAGCCTAAACCCTAAACAATAACCTTACACCGTTACCAAGGCGGACGGAAAAAGGCCTTCAAACAAAAAACCCTAAACAATTCAAGCCAAAAGTCTGGACACTCCTACTTGGGAGCTTAAATGAAGGCTCCTTGGGGTGCCTGCCCGTTTAACAAGAGGCCCGCAAATTATCCAGGACCCTTTACATTTATTTGTATGTATGTATATATATATATATATATATATATTATATACATAGAGTGGGATCCTTCCCATAAGGATACTTCGAGAAAGACTTGGGCCCCAAGTTTCTGACCCACCGACCCTGCCCTGCCAGGCCTGTGATCTCTATCGATCCTTGGCGTGCTTGACGGTTTCATTTCCCAGGGTTAGGGTTTCGGGGTTTGGGGGTGTTCGGGCTTAGGGCTCCTTCTTGTAATTGTCCATTGCAACCTATCCTAAAATGCTATTCCAGTCAGTAAGGCCCCAAAGTTGCTTGGCTCCAGCACTTTCGGATGTAGCCTTGCGAACACCCTGAATTTTTTAACCCCATGAATATCGGGGCTTAGTTATCAGAAAAGCGAACAGTGTTCCTTCAAGGGTTCCTCTAAGGGACTATCCTAAAAGGATTTAGGGTTAAAGGTTCAATATCGGGGCCTCAGTTCTCAAAATAGGGAACTGTGGTACATTATGGTGCAGCTATTTCTACAAGGAGACAATATGGCTACTTGTTCAGACCTCGGTACTAAACCCTAAACCTAAACCGGGTTAAGGCCTTAAGCCCTCTTAAACTCCAACCCCCAAGCCCTCAATCCGAATCCGAATCCTGGAACCCAAAGCCCCATGCATAGAATCGTTCTAGAGGCAATTTAAGGAACCGCTTAAGGCACCTTGGCCCAAAACCCTAAACTGTGAAGCTTAAACTAAGGCCCAGAGCTCTCCTTAAATTTTTTGGCGGCTTAGGCCAAGGAGAGCCTTTGTTAAACCTTTGTGGGCTCCACAAACCGAGCCCTTAGCCTAAAGCCTAACCTGGAAACCCCAAGGACCCTAAACCCGAGACCCTAAGCCCTCTTCCCTTCAACCCTGGACCGGGAACCCTAGACCCTAATACCCTAAACCCTTCGTCCCTAAACCCTTAAACCCTAAACCCTAAACCCCTAAACCCCAAACCCCAAACCCTAAACCCAAGACCCTAAACCCCTACACCCCTAAATCCTAGACCCTAAACCCCTAAGACGCCACCGAGGTGACATGCTCTCCAAGCTTGGATCCGCCGCCGGCATGGTCTTGAATGACATCACCAGCAACCTCAAGAAGGCTCAGGCTCCTCAACGATACCCCATAACCCTCTTCCAATTATTAAAGGACCCTATATTATAGTATATACCCCTTATAGCATCTGAACCCCATAGAGGCATTTTTCGTCTTGTCTTTAAGGATTTAGGGTTTAGGGTTCAGGGTTCAGGGTTTAGGGCTCCTCCAAAGCACCTTCCAGGTATTTTTTTAGGGTGTATTGCTTTTTCAAGGGTGTACGGCTTAGTTTTTGCTTGCAGTTTTAGGTTTAACTTTTAGGGTTTAGGGTTTAGTTTTTGGTCGTTTTTTTCAAAAATTTTAGGTTTTAGGGTTTAGTTTTTAGTCGTTTTTTCTTGTTTAAAGGGGTTCTTCAGGAAGGCCCAGGTTCCCCAGGATGACTCAGCAGGCTCCATAAAGAAATGTTTCTGTTAAAGGGTTTAGGGTTTAGGGTTTAAGGGTTTAGGGGGTTTAGGGTTTATGGAGTCGGATTCTCAGGTTTGGGTTTAGGGGTTCGAGGTTCCATGCCAGAAGGGTTGAATTTCCGACATATTGCAGGGCTTCATACGAATTATCGGTGCTTCGGAGTGGTTTCTATAGGTTTCTTTTCTGTTTAGGGTTTAGGGTTTAGGGTTTAGGGCTTCGGGGTGGTTTCCTATCGGCTTCGTTTTCTTCGTGTTTTGGGACTTCAGGAGTTCTTGGGAGCTTCCGGGTATCGGCCGCAGTGGTTTCGGGCTCGGAGGTTTAGGGTTTGGAGGTTTAGGGGTTTGGGGTTTAAGGTTTGGGGTTGAGGGGTTTAGGGTTCAGGGTTTGGGGTTTTGGGTTTAGGGTTTAAGGGGGTTTAGGGTTTCAAGATTTCAGCAAGTGGTTGAGACCTGTCACGACTCCTCCTAGTGCGACGGTGGCGGCGGCGGCGGTTATCACGAGTTTGACATGTTCTTAGAAGGCTGGCCGCGCCTGGAAGTGCTATTGTTTAACTAGTCATGGCTATGCTGCTGCTGATGATGGTGATGGTGATGATGAGGTTCGTGGCCGTGGTGGTGATGATGATGACGGGGTGCATCATGATTGCTATCATCATTGTTAATGATGTTTACTACACCTCCCGCCTTGATCTCCCCTGCCCCAAACCTGAAAAGCTCAAGCTTCTAAGGCCTAAATCCCAAACTATGAAGCCCTTGGCTCTGAAAGCCCTGAGCCCTCATCTGTTTCATTACTATTATTCAGTATCATGATTGTTCTTATATCTATTCGTTTTATTACCATTATTGCTATCATTATGTATTTCTTTTTTCGTTTTTAAGGCCTTCCCTGCAACCTGGAGCCCGAAACCTCGAGGTTGTCTACGAAGAGGCCCCTGCCGATCGGGCTACCTTCTCGGGCTATTTGCCCTGCCCTCAACAGGGGTTTTGGGGTTTGGGATTTAGGGGTTTTTGGGTTTAGAGTTTGGGATTTAGGGTTTCGGATTTGGGGTTTAGGGTTTTCGGTTTGGGCTTCGGGCTTAGGGCCGAGGGTTGAGGGCTTAGAATTCTGGGTTTGGGCTGAGGCTCCAGGGTTTCGGTCCTCAGCCCTACGCCCTCAACCATTAGGGGTTTGAGGGTTGAGGTCTGCAACTCGAGTCCTTCGGGGGTTCGGATTACGTGTTTAAGGTGTACGGTGTGGGGTTTAGAGTGAAGGTTCCCTTTGTTTTGTGGGCTTATTATACAGCTCGAAATAATCAGTTAATACTACGCCCTGGTGATCCTGAATACGAGTACAAGTATAGTTTAGTTTACACCACCGCCGCATCTAACCCAGGAGTTTCCATGTACACCACCATTGTGGAATTAGGTACCAAAAGACCATCCCTATTTTGGTTTTGGGGCACTAATTCCATAATGGTACTTGTATATGGACCCTAAACCCTAATCCCCTAAACCCTAAACCCCGTAACTGCAAAAACTCCTGAGCCCGTAAACCCTAAACCCTAAATCTCTAAACTCTAGTTTCTACGAGCCATGGGCCGGCCATTCATAAGTTCCAGGGATTCGGTTGCAGAGTTTCGGGCTTTGGAGCTTGCGGCTGCATTTCTTTCGGGCACGATCTGGTTGACATGGGTTTAGGGTTTAAGGGTTTAGGGGTTAGGGTTTAGGGTTTAGGCTTTGGGGTTTAGGGATTTAGGTACGGGTTACACATCCTGGGGAGATCTTGCGTCTATTGCTGTATAGGCTTTCAGGGTTTTGGTAGAGGCTTTAGAGGCTCTTCTGGGGTTTTTATAAGGGTTTTGCATAAAGCTCACTCTGGGACCCACAAGCAACAACAACAACCACCAGGAGTCAACGCTCAAACCGCTTGGAAGCTCGCCCCCCCTCCCTCCCGTGGCACAGATGATTGGCTTTAGGGTTTAAGGACTCCAAACCCTTAAGGGCTATGCTATTCATTGTGGCCCCTACATCAATCCTTAAACCAGCCCCCTTCCGACGATGCTCCGAGGAAGGGCGGATCCGTCGTTGGTTGCACCTGGCTCTTGAGGTAGCGAGGGGGAGGGACATTTTTCCACCTCTCCTGTGCTTTAATGTTCTTATGAATTGTTTTCAAATAATCCTTCAAGGGATTATGAACACTATCAGTTGTTTTGCGGTTCTACGGGCGGGCGCTTCAGTGTCGCCTCAACAGACCCAGGGTTATTGTGTGGCGTAGTTAGCACGGAGGTGGTTTTGCCACCACTGCCCTAAAGCCTAAACCCTAAAGCGTAAACCCTAAACCCCCAAACCCCCAACCCTGGACCCTACTAAAAGCTCCTCCTCCAATTAGCAAGTCTACGGGCACGGTCTGGTTCATAAGATGCAACGAAGTACTTCAATCAGAAGAAGAGCTTCATCCAGCGTCACGGCAAAAAGGAACGCAAAACAACACCAAGAGCAGGAGCAACTCGTCAAAGGGCTGTGTGGTCCCACCCCGTAGAGCGCAGTTCGTTCCCATGCTGAAGCCTGTATCCAGCGTCCAAAAGCCTTGCCTCCACCCCGAAGCCAAAAAAGCCGCCAATCTAAACCCCTAAACAGGGTCTAGGGTTTAGGGAAGTTTAGGGTTTAGGGACCCTAAACCCTAAACCCTCCAAAGCCCTGAACTCCCGGCAGGGGTGTGGACTTCTTCCTGACGATGGTCTATCTCATGTTCACCTCAAACACTGGCAGCCCCGGTGTTGAGGCCTTCGCTACTGTGGCTGACACTGCTAGAGTCATCACCGTTGCTTTTCTTTGTTTAGGCGTTGCTGTTGTTGGTGATAGCTACGCTGGCTTTTCATGACAGTGGTGTTCATTGCTACCGAGAATGCGGTTATGTTGTCGCTCGATACATCGCCATTCCTCTCTGTAGCTTCAGACCGAGGCCTTACGCCCACAACCGAAATAACGCCATGCACCCTAAACGCGTTTGTGGAGCCCTTACGATTAAATCGCTGCCGAATCCTAATAGAGTCCTTTGCAAACACCTCTCCCAGATAAACCCTGACCTACCAGAAACCGTAAGCCCGAAACCCTACGCCTCAAAGAAGCCCTGCAAACCCTACAGCACTCGAAACCGCAAGCCCTAAACCTCAAAGAAACCCGGAACAAACACCCTGAAGCACCTGAAACCCCAAACCCGAAACACAAAGCCTCATAGAAAGATAAAGCGCAAACTCTAAAGGTCACAAGAAATCCTGCAAACCCTAAAGCCGTAGATGCTTTTAGCAGGCGTACAAGCAGACTCTGATGCAGTACCACGGTTGGGCGGGGGCCCCGGCGACAAGCCCAAACTGGTTTGGTGCACGTAAGGTACTTAGACTGTTTATCTTTGGATGTTTAACATTTGATCTAGGATGTTTTAAGATTGTATCTAGCTTTTTTGGGGATTTAGCAGCTGGGTGCAGGAAGCCGAAACCCCAAGCCTGTTAGCGCAGGGTTGCGGAGTTTCGGAGTTTCCTGGCATTGTGGGTTTAGGGGTTGTAGGGGGGTTTTAGGTCTGCAGATTCCCCTAAGCCGCGAAAGCCCGTGCAAGACACCTACCGAAGGCCCGAAAAACCCGATTGGGCAAGCCAGAGCATTGAGGCCTGCACCCCTGGATGCGCAAAACTCATGAATCCTTTTCCTTATCGTTCTGGTGATGCCCTCTCCCGTCCAAAAAGCTGTCGAAAGCCCTGCCAAAAGTTTTTGCAAACCCTCTGAGACCCCGCCGATGAAGCCCTAAACCCTAAACCCAAAACCCTAAACCCAAAACCCTAAACCCAAAACCCTAAACCCAAAACCCTAAACCCTAAACCCTAAGCCCTAAACCCTAAACCCCTAAGACCCTTCCCAGATGCTCCAGAAGACCGTGAAGCTCGGGATGCGGGCCATGCCTGGTAAGGACAAGATCGTCCAGTCCGAGGGCATGATCCTAGGCTGGGCCATTTAGGGGCCTAGAAGGTTCAGGGGGTTACGGGTTCAAGGTTAAGGGTCGAGGGCCTAGGGTTTCATTTGAGGGCGTAGGGCTGATATGTCCTTTTTGGGGAGTGTATACAGGGCTCCTTCTGAAGATTCGTGAGTCAGAGTGTATGCTCGAGGTTTTAAAGCGCGGGAATGGGATGCCCGTAATTAACACCCCGTATCAAGAAAGGGGCATGAGGTCCGGTAGGGCTCTAGGTTGTAAGGCTTTAGGGGTTTAGGGATCGGAGTAAAATTAGGACAGCCCAAATTTGGGTGCTTCTAACCCCAAATCGTCCCATGATCCTTCAAGTATACCTAGAAACGCTAAACTCCAAACCCGAAATATTCAACCCGGCACGCTCGAAGCCCTGTACCTAACCGTAAATCAGCGGATGGCCTGCAGACCCAACCCCTTTTACCCTAGGTCCCCATAGACCCAATACTGACACACAGTCCTTATACGAACCCTTGAAACGAAACGGCATGAAGCGGCCGGATCCTGCACCCTAAACCCACTGCCCTTCCGTGAATAACCCTAACCTTCCCTAAAGCCTTAAACCCTAAACCCTTTCCCTAGTCAAGCCGGTATTCCGTCAGGCGCCGTGTCGCCCGAGCAGAGGACAAAGCTCTGCGAGCGGGACGCGCCGGCGGCTTCCTCGGCCGGTCTGGAAGTGAAGCTTGGCATTTGTTTTTGGGCTTCGGGTTTAGGGTTTAGATTTAGGGCGGAGAGTGTAGTTTTTTTGTGTTCAATTTAGGGAGTTTGGTTCAAGGTTTCGAAAGTACGGTTTTTCATTTGGTGGCTTCTGGGCTTCTGTTTCTTTTTAATTGCATAGCTTGGTTTTCTGGCTTTGGTTTTGGGCTTAAGGACACATGTTTTTGGGTTTCAGCTCCAGTTCGGCAAGTTGCTTCTTTTCCTGATCTTCAGTGGTTCTATGCAAATGACCATTCTTTTGGCATTTCATGGTTTTTCGTGCCTGGATGCCAACAGGCTGAGCCGTAAACCGCTTAGTCCTAAACCCCAGGGTGCATTGGATGGTGGAGCTGATGAAGAAGGAGGGGAAGTGGGACACCAAGAAAGCTTGAGCTCCTTTCGAGCCGCTTTTAAGGTTTCAGGGTTTCCACACTTGGGGTTTAGGGTTTTCACTATAGTGGTTGTGATAGAAGGAGTCATGGCTCCGTCACCTTGACATGGAGGGTCGGAGCCGTCAGTGCTCACCAATGTGTAGCTTCTTGGCTTCGATAACAGCCCCGAGCCCGTGGCAGAGGAAGGACGCAGGAGAAGTTTCGATGATATCCATCCTTAACCCTTAAACCCCAACCCCGAATCCCACCCTAGACCCTCAACCCTAAATCCTAAACCTTAAAACCAAAGATGTCCACTTGATTTGTTTTCGACCCTTTCTCGGGTGGCTGTGGCTTCTACACGAAGAGTGGTGATGAGCCATCAGCCGCCAGAACTGCCCAAAAACGGCTCCCACTGTGTACTTTTACGAGTTTTGTCCTGCTTAAAGCAGTTCCTTACAGCTGTACAGGCAATAAAAACGACAACCACGACGACGTCAAAACCGCCACTGCGTAGAAGTTTGCTTTTGCGCCTACACTACGTCAAACCTCCCAAAGCCTCATGTTGCTGTGCAGTATGGTATTCAGGTGTCATGTAATGTGACAGCACGGCAGCAATAGCAATCACGACGAGGACGACGAAGTAGCCGCTGCGGCTCCTTCTACGTACTTTGCTGCTGCTGCTGCTGCTGCTGCTAGCTTTTGGCTCGCGCCTTTCTAGGTTAACGGATCATGCGAGGCCGGCTTTTGAGACCATGGCCGGGCTATCGAGCGTGCAAGCCGGTCCTGCCGCAGTGTGCATCGCACTGTCTGCTTCCAGCGGAGAGTAAAGTCATATCCATCACGTTCAGCCTGGACGGCAAGTGACGCTCTGCACGACCAAGGCTTCAATTTCTCTGAATCTGCAGAATCGCCAAAATCCTAAGCCCTAGATCCTGGAAGCCTTAAACCTCAAATACCCCAAAACCCCAAAATCCCATACAAGGTCCTGAAGCCCGAAATCCCAGAAGCCGTTGGCCTAATCACCACCTAGAGACTTCGCCGCAAGCGATGGCCCTGCCGATAAATGCGCCAGGCGAGTTTTTGAGTTTTGGTTCTGGGTCTTGGCCTTGATAGTTTGTTCTTACGCGTTGTTAGGTTTAGGGTTTAGGGTTTAGGGTATCTTTGTGGTGGGTTGCATCGTTTGCAAACATCGTTTACCGGATCATTACTGCAAAGGGCCGTGCATGAGAGCTTTGTGCCATTATTCTCGTAGAACCCAACACTCCCCCATCGCCAAACCCCAAACCCTAAACACTAGAATCCCAAACCCTAAAACCGAATATTTAAAACCCTAAACACTAGAATCCCAAACCCTAAAACCGAATATCTAAACCCTAAATCCCTGAAAACATACAGAGGAGGCACATCGGAAAATGACAGCATGAATAATCAGCCAGAGTCGCACTTCGTCTTCAATACCGCCAATCCTAAACCCTACTCAGCCCACAGATATGGCCCTGAATAGCTGCCAATATTTTTCCAAAGGGTTCCTTAGTACAAGTATTCTATAATATAGCCCATAACCCTGTTCTAGTTGTCAAGGCCTTGTATGTTGACAAGCAATCTAAAGCCTCACCTAAAGCCCTAAAGCCCTAAAACCCTGAAGCCCTAAAGCCCTAAAGCCCTGAAAGCTCTCAAGCCCGGAAGCCCTAAACCCTAATTCCTGAACGCTTTCATCCCAAGAGGACCCAGGAGCAAAGTCCTTCGCTGGCGGGGCCTGGCCCACCCCTCGGAAAGCCTTTTTTGATGCCCCCCCCCTAACAATAGGATTCTGGGGGGGGTAGGTAGTTTGGTCCCCGCCTATTTTTTGGACTGTCAGCAGCCTATTTCGGAGAGGGTGGGGGGGGGGGCAAGAAATAGGCCGCGGGGGAGTGTTTTTGAGGGGCCAAGGGCGATGACGAGATGAAGGGTGCAGACTTGTCATGCCTAAGAACCGTCCGAAGCGAACCCAACTATACAGCTTCCAGACGTGTGCTAAGGCTGCTAAGGAGCAGGGGACCCTGCCAAACAATGCGTGCTTCTACCTCGGCGAAATTCGAAATTAAGGCTTCAGACCCTGCATCACTTAAATATTTTTTTTGGTCGGGTCTCTGAAGGCACCGGACTTTCGCATGGCAAAATCCTGCTGCAGAACAAAGCTGCTCTCCGGAAGACAGGACACGATTGTTCCAGAAAATCGAACATTGGCCCCAACACCCCTCCTCACCACTATTTCCATAATCGGAGGTCGCCGGAACATAGGAACATAATCCCGAGAAATGAAAGGGCGAGAGGGGAAGAGAGGGACAGAGTTTGTGTGTGTTTGTGCAGGAAATTGTGTGCTTCGGATCAGTGGTCGCTGCAGGGGCAAGTGCCCAGGGGCTTAAGGGGTGAGGGTTGTGCCTTCATGCACGTCAAGCCGCACGATCGTAGCACACGTTTTGTAGCATGCAGGACACGAGACATTCCGGACTTTAGGAGCATGTATGAGCATAGTGAGAAGCTTAAGCTTGTGTGAGTTTCTCGTCATGACGTGGTCCATCCTTTACCGCTCCTACAGCGGCAGCCGGAGCGACTGCACCACCGGCCAGTATTGTTGCATATTGTCGCACTTTTCTCACGTTTCTGGTTTTGTCCTTGTACGTCACTCACTCGGTGTGCTTGGTACTCCCGCCAGTCTTCTACTTCTGGAAGCAGCCCGGCGATGCGAAGCCGAAGCGCTTCACATCGAAGAAGCAGGCCTGCGAATCCTTTGTTTCTTTCCCCGGGAAACGTCACCGGAAACTCCTTCCGAGGCCGAGGCCTTTGCGGAGTCAGCTGGAGTGCACAAGGCCTTCAGATTCGCATTTCTTTTCATTGCGGATTGTCGGCATTCCTGGTTTCAGCCTCCTGATGATCTTCGGGAACGAGCTCGACAGCTCGGCGACTGGGGCGAAGCATCTGAGGTGCAGGGCCTCAGGTGTGCGGCGTCCCATATTGTTTTGTGCATCCGTCTGCAGGACTCGGGGGCGGCTGCAGATCCTCTTGCAGATCCTGTGCAGCAGGATCGGCCACGGGTTTGTAGGCGGTTGAACCGACACTTTCGATGCATCTCAAGGCTAAGCCAGGGATTCCTGGCTTGGAGGGGCGGGGGGGAGTGGGAGCCGGAACTCGGACTAGGAAACTTGGAACCGCATGAAACCCCTGAAGCCCAGATGCCTTGAAACCGGAGCTGAAAATCTTCTGTAGCCGTTGGGTAGGTTGGGGGGTTTTTGCCTTTGCGGTCAGGTCGATGCTCCTGGTCCTGCCGAGGCGGGTTTCTGTGGAATGCCCGTGTGTTGCCTGTTTCATGTATGGTCTATGTCAGGACATTGGCACACAACCGGAGCATCCACTTCCAGAGGCCCACGGGGTTGCCATTCCGGGTGTATGGGTTTTGGTCGTCTTCACTTCGGGTTACATATTTGTACTGACATGACCTAGAACGGCTTGGCGACTCCCCTCAGCTGGAGCCTGTGGTTCATGTTTTTTGTTATCGCTTCTTTGAGCAGGTCCATGGAGATGTGGCTTCCATTGAGGACACGACACGAGGCGCTTCGGGGTTTCAGCTGGCTTTAAGCATCCTGGACATGAGCATGCTTGGACTTGCACATACTTGCACCTTGTGCACATCAGCAGCTTTTGTGACCAGAGCTCGCCCCCGGCCATTTTAGAGATCCTGGTGGCATGTCCGGGAGTGCTGCCCCGGAGCCGGGCCCTCTTGAAAACGAGGCCGGTGCAGGGATTTTGGGGTAGCCCGGTCACATGTGCTCCTTGAGCAATCCTGCTCAGGTGCTGATCGATGTGGGCAGGATGTGTGTGGCCGTCCCGAGGGAGTGGTGGACATCGATGTCGCATCGGCAGACCCCTGGCTTACCGCAGCCTCAACCCTTAGCCCCAAGCCCGGAACCCTCGTGCTAAAACATGCCGAAACCACGGACCGAGGCAGAAGAAGGTCAAGGCTGAGATGCAAAGCGAGTTCGAGCGCCGCTTGGCTTTCAGGGGCTACTGCTACTATTGCTACTACTACTACTACTACTACTACTACTACTACTCCTGCTGCTGCTGCTGCTACCGGACGGCAGGTTCTGGCCGCCTCGATGCAGTCCTGCTGAAGACTTGCGGCTGCCATTATCCTATGCCGCCGGCTGAGTATGAGTACAAGTCGAAGACCGACCAGCAGCAGGCCGAGCCGGAGACTGACCAGCAGCAGGCCGAGCCGGAGACTGAGCAGCAGCAGGCCGAGCCGGAGACAGAGCAGCAGCATCGCGAGCCGGAGACAGAGCAGCAGCATCGCGAGCCGGAGACAGAGCAGCAGCACGATGCTGAGCAGGAGCAGTGAGCATTTGCCGGGTAGCCTGGTCGAGTAGCACTCCCATCGCTGTTTGTGGAAGACTCTTAACCAAAGCCGTAGCCCTGCATACTTCATTCCCCTCCAATCCAGCTTTGTCTTCAAAGTTAGCCGTATCAGCACAGCGATACTACAGCGATGCTTTGCAGCACTTTTGCAACGATGCCTCGGCTGAAGGATAGTAGGAACTGGGCAACAAAATCCTCGTTCAAATACACCAGCCATCGGGTCGCTGAAAGGGCGAGGCATCGTTTGATCTCGTTCCCAGCTGTGGAAGCTCTGGCCGGGTGCTGGCGGAAAATACAAGCGATTGTCCCTGAGTTTAGCGCTTGGTATCGCTTGGGTGCGCGGTGTCACGGTATCACCTTGAGCCTGCTTGCAGGTGCTGTGGTCGGAGTCCCCGGCCGAACGGAGGCACGATGTGCTCTGGTCTGGACTTCGGAAGCATGTTGTTGTTTTGGGTAGGCTGACGATCGTCCGATCCCCACACGAGGCTGCGGAGGGATTTGTTGCAGATGCTGCTGCTGCTGCTCCTTTGGACCTGCATGCAACCTGGCAGGTGGTGATCCTGCCGATGCTCCACTGGATGAGGCCGGGTGCTTGAGTAGTCCGGTGTTGTGGAGAGATTGCTTCTGTTCTGCGACCAGGATTCTCTCCAAGTACCGGTACACGCCTGAACCTGAGTTTCGGTATCTTCCCGGGCGTGTCCTTGGTCTTCTTGGTTGAGGCTGCCACTGCGAATGCGGCCCCGCCCACTTCGGAGGCAGCTCTCGGTGAACGTGAGGGCCGGGGTGCTGGGGTTCGTGATGGTTTGTGGGAATGAAAGACTGGCCATCAGGTCCCTGCTGTACCTGGCGATCCTCTTGAGGCTAGACTCTTGCTTCTGGGACACCCTTGTGTGCTTGTGCTGCTGTGTGGTGCTGTGGTCGTCGCCGCTCAATCAGGCTGTGGCCAAACCTGGCAGTGCAGGCGATGGCGAGGTCCGTGTCATGTTGGATGATGTTGGTGTGCTTGTGCTGCTGTATGGTGCTGTGGTCCTCACCGCTGCAGGCTGTGGCCGGGCCTGGCAGTGGATGCGATGGCGAGGCCCATGCGATGCTGCTGTGCTTCCGGTGCTGTGTGGTACTGTGGTCCTCACCGCTGCAGGCTGCGGCCAGACCTGGCAGTGGATGCGATGGCGAGGCCCGTGCGATGCTGCTGTGCTTCCGGTGCTGTGTGGTACTGTGGTCCTCACCGCTGCAGGCTGCGGCCAGACCTGGCAGTGGATGCGATGGCGAGGCCGGTGCGATGTTGCTGTCCTAGGGTCCTAGTGGTGCTGTGCTCGCCTATCAGTGCCCCCCCCCCGACTCTGCTGCTTTGGCCTGGTCTGAAGCCTGTAGACCCTTCTTGGCAGGCTGGTGGCGATGGGGATGCCCCGGTATCGTCCTTGGTCCTTTGCATCCGTTTGGCCCAGTTCTGTATGATTCTGTATGCTANTTGGCCTGGTCTGAAGCCTGTAGACCCTTCTTGGCAGGCTGGTGGCGATGGGGATGCCCCGGTATCGTCCTTGGTCCTTTGCATCCGTTTGGCCCAGTTCTGTATGATTCTGTATGCTAGAAACCCGCTTGCTCGGATGTGATGTGTGCAGTCTGCCCCAAACCAGATTGTTTTCAGCGACAACATTCCAAGCAACCAGGTGCTCGCTCCGGTTGATCCTGATCAGCCAGCTGCNTGCCGTTCAGAAAGCCACGTGCTGGGGCTGGTGTTCGGGACATTGGCTCTCCTGACCTATCCTGACCTGTATCTATGTGCCTTTGCAGGCTCTGACTTCAACGTCGCCGACATCGGCTCCTGGTGATGTGGTAACCTTGGGCAACTGTAACTTCACTCCCATGCTTAAGCATTGTCGCTTGCTATACTGATCTCGCTTGCTGCAGATGCAAAGTAACAGGACCANGCCGACATCGGCTCCTGGTGATGTGGTAACCTTGGGCAACTGTAACTTCACTCCCATGCTTAAGCATTGTCGCTTGCTATACTGATCTCGCTTGCTGCAGATGCAAAGTAACAGGACCATGTGTTTGGCCGAGGTCTGTATGCTAAGAAACCCGCTTGCTCGGATGTGATGTGTGCAGTCTGCCCCAAACCAGATTGTTTTCAGCGACAACATTCCAAGCAACCAGGTGCTCGCTCCGGTTGATCCTGATCAGNATGTGATGTGTGCAGTCTGCCCCAAACCAGATTGTTTTCAGCGACAACATTCCAAGCAACCAGGTGCTCGCTCCGGTTGATCCTGATCAGCCAGCTGCTTCGGAGAAGGCGGGCCCCCCCCGTGGACCGTAGGTGCAGCCGATGATGGTGTTTTCGGGTGCAGCTTGGGTAGTTCTCGCTGCAAGCTGTCAAACTGTGCCGTTCAGAAAGCCACGTGCTGGGGCGGGTGTTCGGGACATTGGCTCTCCTGACCTANCGATGATGGTGTTTTCGGGTGCAGCTTGGGTAGTTCTCGCTGCAAGCTGTCAAACTGTGCCGTTCAGAAAGCCACGTGCTGGGGCGGGTGTTCGGGACATTGGCTCTCCTGACCTATCCTGACCTGTATCTATGTGCCTTTGCAGGCTCTGACTTCAACGTCGCCGACTCCTGGTGATGCCTTAACCTTGGTCAGTTGTAGCTTCACCCTCATGCTGGATAATGTTGGTTTGCTGCNCGATGATGGTGTTTTCGGGTGCAGCTTGGGTAGTTCTCGCTGCAAGCTGTCAAACTGTGCCGTTCAGAAAGCCACGTGCTGGGGCGGGTGTTCGGGACATTGGCTCTCCTGACCTATCCCGACCTGTATCTATGTGCCTTTGCAGGCTCTGACTTCAACGTCGCCGACTCCTGGTGATGCCTTAACCTTGGTCAGTTGTAGCTTCACCCTCATGCTGGATAATGTTGGTTTGCTGCACANGACCTGTATCTATGTGCCTTTGCAGGCTCTGACTTCAACGTCGCCGACTCCTGGTGATGCCTTAACCTTGGTCAGTTGTAGCTTCACCCTCATGCTGGATAATGTTGGTTTGCTGCACACAGAAGCCCATAAGCGTGTTGCCCGGAGCGTGTCGGCACAGACTGAGCTTGGATGATCTTGGCCTTGTCTCACCGGCCATGAGCAGCAGCTACGTGGACTGGTCGGCGATGCCCGAGTCGCCCGAGCGGGCTCCTTTTCCTCCAGTGGTCTTGTCTCCTTCGGGATCGTCGGAGAGCTCCCCGGTGCCAGGGACAAGGCGCTTCATGAAGCGCCTGAAGCCGGATTGGGATGCTCTGGATGCTAGTTTGAACTCCTGCCCCGGGCAGGCCACGATCGGCAAAGGCTCCGTCGCAGCGTCAACCATCCTGATTACTACTCCGACCCGGGAACATGATGCTTTCAAATCCTCCCCCGAGCAGGCCAAAACCGGCAAAGGTTCTGTTGCGGGTCCATCTTCAACCATCCTGATCATCACTCCGACCCGGAAGCGGGCACGATCGCCACCGATGCAGGACGTCAGCGGGGCGAAGCGGCCAAGGAGCAGAGGTGTTGCCGTCACCAGAGATGCGGATGCTGGGATGGATGCAGAGGTCGTCGGCAAGACAGACCATCAGGAGACCCAGTAGTTGCATCCTACCGTCGCTGCCCGGGCTAAGGGGAAGACTGCCTAGGGCAGGTCGCGAGAGGAAAAGTGCATCCAGGGCTGCTTGCCTCTTGTCCGTGATGCTCGGTCCAGAATCGTTACGTAGAGTCTGTGGAAAAGGCATCAGAAGCACAACGTGCGAGACAGATCCATTCCCAGGTGGCTGCATCTTCTTTGGCCTCGGAGGCTTGCGCCAGCCGAAGGGGGACTGGGAGCAGGGCAAGGGATCTTACTCGCTGTTTCGGTTCAGTGCTCTCTGTGAAGCCACATGTCCAGAACCTTCGCAGTGAACCCGCGTCGGTTTTTTTTCGGGCTTCAAACCCAGTTAAATCCAAATCCAACAGATAGTTGCATCCGCTGGACTTGTGTATGGGCGGGCAGGGGCCGAGCATCATGTGCATCAGCGGGTCTTTTCGGGCCTCAAACCTCGTTAAATTCGAGTCCAACGGATAGATGCATCCGTTGGACTGCTATATGTGTGCGATTTGTTGCCGTTCTTTGGCTTGCCCAGTGCTAAGAAGTACGAGTTGTCGCCGATGTCTTTCGCATCCAAGCGGTGCCCCAGTGCTAAGATCCGCACTGGCCCCGTGTGGCAGGCCGTGCCTGCCAGAGTCCTGCTGGCCGACTTGGAAGCTCCCGTCCGAGTCAAGTGTGAAGAGCAGGCACGTGTCCCAGCTTTGCGAACTATGGGCCTGGTCTGCCATGATAGATAGGGTCTAGCCTGAAGCCCCGGAAATAGGCAGCGAGGGAGGTCTGTGCATGTGTTGTTCATATAGGAAAGTAGTAGGGTGAGACTCAGTGACCNTATGGGCCTGGTCTGCCATGATAGATAGGGTCTAGCCTGAAGCCCCGGAAATAGGCAGCGAGGGAGGTCTGTGCATGTGTTGTTCATATAGGAAAGTAGTAGGGTGAGACTCAGTGACCACCCCCAGCATCCGCCTATTTGCTGCACCCGAGTTGAAGCTTCAGCATAGCCTAGAAGTGCTTAGATCCTAGGATTGTACGGACTTCTCAGGCAACTATGAGATANCGCCTATTTGCTGCACCCGAGTTGAAGCTTCAGCATAGCCTAGAAGTGCTTAGATCCTAGGATTGTACGGACTTCTCAGGCAACTATGAGATACCTAGAGTCGTAAACATACAGCCCGAGGGCCCGGAAATAGGCAGCGAGGGAGGTCTGTGCATGTGTTGTTCATATAGGAAAGTAGTAGGGGGAGACTCAGTGACCACCCCCAGCATCCGCCTATTTGCTTGATNTATAGGAAAGTAGTAGGGGGAGACTCAGTGACCACCCCCAGCATCCGCCTATTTGCTTGATAGAACCGTGAAACGTCATCGCACACACGTAGCCCATCCGAAGCCCTGGAAATAGGCAGATTGTGAGGTCCGTGCATGTGTCGTTCATATAGGAAAGTAGTAGGGGGAGACTCAGTGACCACCCCCAGCATCCGCCTATTTGCCTCACCCGAGTTGAAGCTTCAGCATAGCCTAGAAGTNGGTCCGTGCATGTGTCGTTCATATAGGAAAGTAGTAGGGGGAGACTCAGTGACCACCCCCAGCATCCGCCTATTTGCCTCACCCGAGTTGAAGCTTCAGCATAGCCTAGAAGTGCTTAGCCTAGGATTGTATAGACTTCTCAGGCAACTAGGAAATACCTAGAGTCGTAAACATACAGCCCGAAGGCCTGGAAAATCCGTCGCTCCCTCCAGACACGTACACAACAAGTATATCCTTTGTAGTAGGGGGAGACTCAGTGACCACCCCCAGCATCCGCCTATTTGCTTGATTGAACTGTGAAACGTCCGAAGCCCTGGAAATAGGCAGATTGTGAGGTCCGTGCACGTGTCGTTCATATAGGAAAGTAGTAGGGGGAGACTCAGTGACCACCCCCAGCATCCGCCTATTTTGCCTCACCCGAGTTGAAGCTTCAGCATAGCCTAGAAGTGCTTAGATCCTAGGATTGTATAGACTTCTCAGGCAACTAGGAAATACCTAGAGTCGTAAACATACAGCCCGAAGGCCTNTAGAAGTGCTTAGATCCTAGGATTGTATAGACTTCTCAGGCAACTAGGAAATACCTAGAGTCGTAAACATACAGCCCGAAGGCCTGGAAATAGGCAGCGAGGGAGGTCTGTGCATGTGTCGTTCATATAGGAAAGTAGTAGGGGGAGACTCAGTGACCACCCCTAGCATCCGCCTATTTGCTGGATTGGAGCGTGAATTGTGGGAAGGTCCGGAAATAGGCAGCGAGGGAGGTCTGTGCATGTGTCGTTCATATAGGAAAGTAGTAGGGGGAGACTCAGTGACCACCCCCAGCATCCGCCTATTTGCTGCACCC